>MU185845.1:58018-74467 GCA_016904865.1 Pissodes strobi | reverse complement strand
CATATCGGCATCAACTGCAAGCAATTAATGAAATAATAATAATAATAATAATAATAATAATAATAATAATAATAACCTTTATTATTACACTTGGCTAGCCAAAATTCAATTTACAAACAATAGTACTTATGTTTAAACCAAAGAAACTAAACAGACAGGTATATTCTCATTGTCATATCAATACATATTATAGTAGTATACGTTTTTTTTGTCAAATTTAAATAGGCACTGTTGCCTTTACATATTGCTTACATTCCCACTTAAAGCTATTTAAGTTTTTACATTCTTTAATATAATCAGGTAATTCATTATACTGTTTTAGACCCTTAGAGAACAGATTATTTTGTTGATAGTTCGTATTTACTTTGTGTAGGTAAAAGTTATTTCTCGACCTAGTGTTGTATTCATGAATATATCTGGCAAATGTATAACCATCCAATAAATGTTTAGGAACTAACCGATGTAACATTTTATAAATAAAAATTAAAGTATTACAGGTTATGGTTTGTTTTACACTTAATGCATTTACATATTTTAACATATCACTCCGCTAGTATATCTGTTGCAATTTAGTATGAGTCTGAAAGCTTTATTTTGTTTTTTTTTCTGTAGAACATCCATTTCTGAATTGTGTATCACAAACAAGAGAGTTGAACAAAAATAGAATTGTGGTGCGATTATTGTTTTATAGCCTGTTAATTTTGCCCAAGAACTTAAAGTTTTTTGACAGACGTCCAACAAATTCACCTTTTTTGCTATTTTATTTGTTATGTACCTACAATGTTCAGAAAAAGTAAGATTCTCGTCAATTATGCAACCTAAATACTTACATGTATGTACAGTTTCAATTGCTTCATTGTTAATTTTTACATTTAAATTGCTTGCTATATTTTCCTTACAATTTCTTATAATCATTGTTTTTGTTTTACTTATGTTTAACTGTAGAGTTATTATTTAACCATTCATATGCTTTGTTAAGTTCATAAGTTAGTATGTTTGTTATCTTTTTCTCATTATTTCCAGTTACACATATAATAGTGTCATCTGCAAAGAGTTGGATTTTCCACTTTTGAATAACTTTAACTATGTCATTTATATACAGTATAAACAGGGCTGGACCCAATACCGTCCCTTGTGGCACTCCATAAATTGTTTTCCTTGCCGTTGATGTCTCACCATATTTTGTTACTTGTGTTCGATCGGGAAGGTATTCCTCAAACCACTTTAATATTACTTGTCCCAATTCATACTTTTTAAGCTTATGCAATAATAGTTGTATATTTATTGTTTCAAAAGCACGTTTAAAGTCTAAAAATGCGACACCAATAATTTTTTCTTCATTTAGTGCAATTTTCCAGTCAAAGAGTAAACTTTGTAATGCACTTTCACATGAGCTTTGACTTCTGCACACGGCTTGTGCACAGTATATTCTTTTTTTCAGCGTAGTCAATTATTTGTTCATTAACACACAACTCTAATAGCTTCTCGTAGGGTGGAACCATGTTAATTGGTATGAAATCTTCACATTTATCAGTTCCTCTCTTTTTTTTCAATAGGAACAACTGTAGATAATTTCCATTTTCCGAAAAACACTCCAGACTCCAAGTTTTGATTGATTATATTAAGCATCTTCTCCGATTACTTCAAATGCTTGTTTCAAGACTTTAACAGTTATGCCATCTTAGTTACCTTCCTTATTTTCCATTCTCTTTACAATCCTTCTTAAGTTTGCCATGTCGATTCTATTAAACTTTTCCATTTTGCTGTCAAGGTATATGTGTTGTGTGGTCTCTTCAAATGTTTGTTATTTAATATACCCTCTGAAATGTCTTTAATGCTATCCAGAAAATAAACAATAAAACTCTCACATATGTCCTTTCCTTTAACTCTTGCATTGTTGAATTTTTTTTGCCCTTCGTGTCCATTATCGCTGATTAATTTTTTTAAGGTTTTCCACATCTCAGATGAATTGTGTTTGACTTCATCAATTTTCTCATTGAAGTAATTCTGTTTCGTAGTTTTTTTTTTACTGATACCACTTTATTTCTTTGCTTTCTATATTTTCGCCAATCTTACTCTGATTTAGTTCTAATTGCCCTTCTGGTTTTCATTTCCTCATCTATGTTTTGATTCCACAACATTTTATTTCCATATGTTTCTTTCACAACTCTTGTTTCTTCTGGTGAAAATTTGTTCAAAGTTTCTATAAGGTTATCTATTAAACACTTAACTAAGATATTTGTATCTGTAGTGCTTGATGGCCAATCTATATCCATTAATGTGAGCTGGAATTCCATAGAATTTATATTTTTATAGTTTCTATATGTTTTCATTTTGTTGCAATTAATGTGATTATCCGGGAGAAATACTTCAATAATGGAGTAGTCGGTTATTTTTGGTGTCATGAGTACATCATGTTTTATGTCTTTTTTATTTGTAAGGATGAGGTCAATTTTTGTAGCTGTGTTATATGTTACCTGAGAATAAGTGTCAACCAGCTGATATAATATAACATAATTACTTATCAGATTCCTTAGCTTATGTGCATAAAAACCATTGCCTGCCAAATCTATGTTGAAGTCTCCCACCACTATAAATACAGTATCATTCATCATATTTTCTAAGAAATCGTCAAGTTTTTGTAGGAATTCTGAGTCACTTGCACTTGGAGAGTGATATAAACTATACAAATAATATTTTTCTTTCCTAATAATAATTTCAATTCCAGTTATCCATACATTTTTGTTGTGGGAAATATTAGATATTTATTTGTAACTATATATAACCTTTCTTTATATAAATTATTGTTCCTCCTGTATAGGTACTCGATGAACAAGTATTTACTGTGTTATATCCCAATATGTTCAATTCATTTTGCGTTCTGTAATATGTGTTTCGGACAGGCATATTATTGCAGGTTTGTTTTGACTTACAATCCATTTCAACTGTGTTTTGTGTGCTTTTAGACCTTGTATGTTTAAGTACATTAATGTAGATTTTGCTTGCTATACTTTATTTCTGTTGGTGCGGAGGTCTGGATAGTTTACTTTCTCTTGCAGCTGTTTGAATATTCGTTTGTACGCCTCACATGTTCTGTCATATGCTTTATGTCTACAATCAACGGATGGTTTTTTACACTTCCAATGCATACTTACAATTTACACAACAAACTTCATTCGTTTTACAATCTACTTCCTTATGTTCACCAGCACAATTTTGACACGTAGGCTGTTCTCTTTTGCACTCTTTGGCTATGTGACCAATTTTCCAGCAATTAAAGCACTGTTTAATATTAAAACTGTCTTTATAAAAGTATGTGCTCCATGCAATACAATTTTTTTCCTTTAGAACAATGCATGTCTGGAAGAGAATCTCAGAAAATGATATATTAGGACCATATTGTTATTTTGTATTTCTCCAAACATGTATGATGACAACATAGTGGTACTACGCCCCACATTAGATCGAAAAGCTAAACTAATGGTCAAGTGGAGGACTCGCGTTTACAGATTCATCCAAAGTATAGTATATACATGTCCGGTCTTGATTAAGGAAGAACTGCTACGAAGAATAGCGGGGTAATACGTAGCAATGCAGATGATTGTAGCAGATGTGGCAAATGTTAGATTATCTATAATTTCTGATCATATTTAATTTGTGTGAAACTGCGATTTTTCTCATTCCATGGAAATCAATCACAAGACCTTTTTTGTAAAGGCCTAAAGACGCGAAAATCCGAAGGAAAACGTTTGACCTCCTAATTTAAAGATAAAACGGGTATTTCACCTTGGCTTTATCTGATTTATTATCAAAATACTTTATACACCATTCTAAAGGCATCTTTATAGTACAACAATGCGCCAAATTTGATTAAATTAAATCAGGCAGAACAAAAGTTGCTTTTGAAAAACCGCTTTTTCACCCCATGTTTTACGTCAAACACTCAACAGGGGTGCGATTATGCTCCGATTAAGCTAAACAATAATTGTCAATTACTTTTTCGTAATGCAGCCTATTGGTTAAATCAAAAATGTTTGCAGGATTTCCCTTGTTCTGAACGTAAAACAATCCAAGTATAGATTTTATGATTAGCAATTTTGTATTCCGGGGAAGTAGGAATATCGGAAAAAGAAACAATGCAATGGTGTGCTTCTGCAACCGGCACAGCTCGATATCCTCTGGAAGTTGGTAATAGCTTAAGTTCGTAAATACAATATAAAGTTATCCGCTAGTTGGCTAAATCTCCAAGCTCAAATGAATTGAAGTAATTTATCTTTTACGGTCTTGATGGCCTAAAGCCTCAATTTTGAACGGGATCCTATTTCAGGCTTTAATAGAATTAACAGTAAAGTTACTTGTTTTTATAAATTAAATTTAGTTTTGCCTTTACATTTAATAATCCTTCTAAATGCCTGAAGTAATTAATTTATTTTATGATGTATATTTTGAAGAAATGATTTTAAACCCAGCTTTAGCTACCGATATAATTATTGACATTAATTCTATAAATGAAAAAGCTAAATATTAATTTTAAGAATTTATTGCCTTCGAGGTAATAAACACTAAAGTCTCGCATTGATGTATTTGTCTTTGTAGGAAGCTGACTTTATATAGTATTATTTTAAATAATGCTGAATGAATTTACTCATCTTTCTTTCAGTTCAATAGAAAGCCCCATCTACGAAGCAATTGTTATTTATTTTTGAAGCAAATAAATTGTATGATAAGCGCATTTACTTAAGTCTATATATTCAATGAAATAATTTTACTTAAAAGAGAAAATGCGAGTCATAACTTGAAGTGTCGTGAATAAAAACCACTTACTTGATGCTGTGATGACTGAAGAAAGGCCAAGTATATTCTGCCTGACAGAACACTGGCTGAAAGTGAAAGAAATGTATGTATTTAATTTGCTTGGATTTAAATTGGTTACCCGTTCGACACGTTTCCAGCATCGTGGACAAGGTACTGAATTATAGATCTTTGCTAATTTAACATTGAAAGATGAATTCGGGGGAGTGGCATTGTATTGAAAAAATACAATATTTAATTAAATATCATTTACAGGACACCTTCTTAGAACTTCTCGCTGGTCAGCGATCAACATTCTTTAGGCTTCTTTCCCGTACCGATAGGCTTAAACCTAATGAATATTCTGTACTGTCCGTAAACGCGCTTCGTATCAAAGATTTTTTTTTGAACCCGTTTTCTCCGCCATATTTTGAAATACTCTTCTTTGAAGGGTTTTAAATAGTTACTTCATAATATTTGGAAGCCGAACATGTGATTTCTACGCAATTTCGATTTAGGTCTAATAAATTTCACATGAGCTGCGTTTAACCAAGGAGGTACAACTTAATATAACGTTAGCGACAAACAATTGTGGATAGTTTGTGGCAAGAATTTTCAGACGAACGAGCCTGTTTTTAGTAAATTAAGACAAATAGTATATGACAAGATGCTGTAAGCTCATATTATAAACTGTATCATCATTACCTCGGATTGGTTCATCGTATGGCAGATTAGGGAAGAACTGCTACTAAGAATAGCGAGGAAATAAGTAACAATGCAGAGGATTGTGACAGATGTAGTACTTTTTCCTCTGTCGCGTGTGGAAACCTATGAGAAGTTCAAATTGCTTTTGTAGAACCTTGTTATGATTTTTTCAACTAAATCCATACCGTATTTTTGATTAAATATAGTTTGCTCCTAGGCGAATATTTACTATAATGTTAGAATATTTATAATTTCTGTCCATGTTTAATTTGTGTCAAACTGTGATTTTCTCATTCCATGGAAATCAATCACAAGACCTTTTTTGCAAAGGCCTCAAGAAGTGAAAATCCAAAGGAACACGTTTTAGACCGTCTAATTCAAGGACAAAACGCGTATTTCACCTTTGCTTTATCTGCTTTTTTATCAACATATTTTATACACCATCCTAACAACGTCTTTTTAGTACAGAATGCCCCAAATTTGATTAAATTATATCGGGCAGTACAAAAGTTGCTCTTGAAAAACCGCTTTTTCACCCCATGTTTTATGTCAAACACTCAAGTGCAATTATGCTCCGATTAAGCTAAACAATAATTGTCAATTCCTTTTTCATGATGCAGCCTATTGTTAACTCAAAAATGTTTGCAGGATTTCCATTTTTCTGAACGTAAAACAATCCAAGTATAGATTTTATGATTAGCAAATTTGTATTCCAGGGAAGTAGCACTATCGGAAAAAGAAACAATGCAATGGCGCATTTCTGCAACCGGCACAGCTCGATACCCTCTAGAAGTTGGTAATAGCTTAATTTCATAAATACAATTTAAAGTTATCCGCTAGTTGGCTAAATCTCCAAGCTCAAATGAATTGAAGTAATTTATCTCTTACGGTCTTGATGGCCTAAAGCATCAATTTTAAACGGGATCCTATTTCAGGCTTTAATAGAATTAACAGTAAAGTTACTTGTCCTTTTTACATTAAATTTAGTTTTTGCCTTTACATTTTAATAATCCTTCTAAATGCCTAAATTAATTAATTTATTATATGAGGTATATTCTAAAGAAATGCTTTACACCCAGCTTTAGCTACCGATATAATTATTGACATTAATTCTATAAATGAAAAAGCTAATTATGGATTTATTGCCTTCGAGGTAATCAACACTAAAGTCCTGCATTGATGTATTTGTCTATGTAGGAAGCTGACTTTATATAGTAGTATTTTAAATAATCCTGATCAAATTTACTCATATTTCTTTCAGTTCATTAGAGAGCCCTATCTATAAAGCAATTGTTATTTATTTTTAAAGCAAATAAATTTAATGATTAGTGCATTTACTGAAGACAATATATTCAATGAAATAATTTTACTTAAAAAAGAAAATGCGAGTCATAAATTGTAATGTTGTGAATAAAAACCACTTCCTTGATGCTGTGGTGACTGAAGAAAGTGCAAGTATATTCTGCATGACAGAACATATATGTATTTAATTTGCTGGATTCAAATTGGTTACCCGTTCGACACGTTTCCAGCATCGTGGACAAGGTACTGAATTATAGATCTTTGCTAATTTAACATTGAAAGATGAATTTAGGGGAGTGGCATTGTATTGAAAAAATACAATATTTATTTAAATGTCATTTACAGGGCACCTTCCTAGAGCTTCTCGCTGATCAGCAATCCACATTCTTTAGGCTTCTTTCCCGTACCTACAGGCCCATACCTATTGAATATTCTGTACTCTCCGTAGACGCGCTTCGTATCAATTGTTTTTTCTTTGAACTCGTTTTGTCCGCCATACTTTTAGATGCTTTCCTTTGAAGGGTTTTAAATAGTTAATTTATAATATTTGGTAGCCGATCATGTAATTTTTATGCAATTTCTATTTAAGTCTAATAAATTTCACATGCGGTGCGCTTAACTTAGGAGGTACAACTTAATATAACGTCAGCGACAAACAATAATTGTGGATAATTTGTGGCAATAATTTTCAGACTGACGAGCCTGTTTTTAGTAAATCAAGACAAATAATATTTATTACAAGTTGTTGTAAGCTTATATTATAAATTGTATCATCATTACTTCCGATTGGTCCATCGTATGGCAGATTAGGGAATGCTACGAAGAATAGCGAGGAAATAAGTAACAATGCAGAGGATTGTGTCAGATGTAGTACTTTTTCCTCTGTCGCGTGTGGAAACCTATGTAGAGTTCAAATTGCTTTTGTAGAGCCTTGTTATGATTTTTTCAACTAAATCCATAACGTATTTTTAATTAAATATAATTTGCTCCTAGGCGAATATTTACTATAATGTTAGAATATTTATAATTTCTGACCATGTTTAATTTGTGTCAAATTGTGATTTCCTCATTCCATGAAAATCAATCACATGACCTTTTTTGCAAAGGCCTAAAGAAGTGAAAATCCGAAGGAAAACGTTTTAGACCTTCTAATTCAGGGAAAAAACGGGTATTTCACCTTTGCTTTATCTGATTTATTATCCAAATATTTTATACACCATCCTAACAGCGTCTTTTTAGTACAGAATGCCCCAAATTTGATTAAATTATATCGGGCAGTACAACAGTTGCTCTTGAAAAACCGCTTTTTCACCCCATGTTTTATGTCAAACACTCAACAGGGGTGCGATTATGCTCCGATTAAGCTAAACAATAATTGTCAATTCCTTTTTCGCGATGCAGCCTATTGTTAACTCAAAAATGTTTGCAGGATTTCCATTTTTCTGTACGTAAAACAATCCAAGTATATATTTTATGATTAGCAGTTTTGTATTCCAGGGAAGTAGCAATATCGGAAAAAGAAACAATTCAATGGTGTATTTCTGCAACCGGCACAGCTCGATATCCTCTGGAAGTTGATAATAGCTTAAGTTCGTAAATACAATATAAAGTTATCCGCTAGTTGGGTAAATCTCCAAGCTCAAATGAATTGAAATAATTTATCTTTTACGGTCTTGATGGCCTAAAGCCTCAATTTTGAAAGGGATCCTATTTCAAGCTTTAATTGAATTAACAGTAAAGTTACTTGTTTTTCTACATTAAATTTAGTTTTGCCTTTACATTTTAATAATCCTTCTAAATGCCTAAATTGATTAATTTATTATATGAGGTATATTCTAAAGAAATGCTTTTAAACCCAGCTTTAGCTACCGATATAATTATTGACATTAATTCTATAAATGAAAAAGCTAATTATGGATTTATTGCCTTCGAGGTAATCGACACTAGTCTCGCATTGATGTATTTGTCTTTGTAGGAAGCTGACTTTATATAGTATTATTTTAAATAATCCTAATCAAATTTACTCATCTTCAGTTCATTAGAGAGCCCTATCTATGAAGCAATTGTTATTTATTTTTAAAGCAAATAAATTGCAAATTTGCAATTTACTGAAGATTATATATTCAATGAAATAATTTTATTTGAAAAGAAAATGCGAGTCATAAATTGTAGTGTTGTGAATAAAAACCACTTCCTTGATGCTGTGATGACTGAAGAAAGTGCAAGTATATTCTGCATTACGAAACACTGGCTGAATGTGAAGGGAATGTAATATTTAATTTGCTTGGATTTAAAATGGTTACCCGCTCAACACGTTCCCGGCATCGTGGACAAGGTACTGAAATATAGATCTTTGCTAATTTAACATTGAAAGATGAATTCAGGGGAGTGACATTGTATTGAAAAAATACAATATTTATTTAAATGTCATTTACAGGGCACCTTCCTAGAGCTTCTCGCTGGTCAGCAATCAACATTCTCTAGGCTTCTTTCTCGTACCTACGGGCCCATACCTAATGAATATTCTGTACTCTCCGTAGACGCGCTTCGTATCAAAGATTTTTTTGAACTCGTTTTCTCAGCCATGTTTTTAGATACTTCTCTTCGATGGGTTTTAAATAGTTACTTCATAATATTTGGAAGCCGAACTCCAACGCAATTTCTATTTAGGTCTAATACATTTAACCTAGGAGGTACAACTTAATATAACGTCAGCCACAAACAGTTTTGGATAATTTGTGGTAACTATTTTCAGACGAACGGGCCTGTTTTTATGTAAATTAAGGGAAATAGTATATGACAAGTTCATATTATAAACTGTATCATCATTACCTCGGATTGGTCCATTGCATGGTACGCAACTGGCAAGGGCATAACTGCATTCATTTATTATTGCACCATTTGCTTCAGAATAAAATTGTGCATAATTTTGTAACATTTTCTAGGTGTGCTGATTGCACATATTGGTAAGTTCTTAAATTTTCATTGGTCAATACGTAAATTGGTTTATTCCCAAATCGATGTCATCTTCTGTTCCTGGGGTAGTACTAACGGTAACTTCAACATTTTTTGCACCATATTTTAAGCACCATAAATTATCCCATTTTTTACAACATCTTGACAAAACGCTAGGATGTGTATTAATCAAGCAACTATATATTTTATTCGTATAAAAAGCACATTTTGATGTATGGTGACAACCTAAATACTGATCTAAGATCTTGAAATCTGGTTTGCAGATCGACATGGAGCTTAGCTCAGTTCCATCTATTCATGGTAGGAATTTTTGTTGAGCATCAAAATGTGAGTCATGCCTTATTGTATTATGAACAGCAAGAGAACTTGTCAATTGTTTTATTTAACTACTGTTAAAGAAAAAGTTATACTAGCAAATTTCAATTTTATTTTTTTAGCTTTATAGTATCCTACCAGAAACTTTTCCATGTACTACCTTTTCAAGAAATACGAATAATATAATATAAAAAGCAATGTAACGAAAATAAATAAACATAATAGCACTTACTTAAACGGTATTCTCTACTCGTAATTGCAAGCCACTCGAAGGAATTAGTCGACTAAACACCGTCCTGGAGAGATTTAAAAGTTTCGGAAGTTGTCGGCCACCGTTTGGAGTGGATTTACTTGTAATTGTCAAATGGAAGAACAGTGTATATCGCCTAAAAGTGGATTAATTTGAGGGTTTCAGGGCCCAAGATAAAAGGATTTGGCTTTGTGTATTAGAGACAGATAAAGATTATTGAATAAATCATTCCGACATAGGTATATGTGATTGCCGCCAAATTTGAATATGGTTCTACTTGCTGATATCAAACGTAGATTCTTTATTCTAACTTTCATTCCTTCATTATTCAGAAACTCAAACATTATTTGTGAAATATCTAACCGTTAACCCATCCTAAATTCCAAATCAAATTGGAGACGGTCAATAATTATTATTACATAATCTGCTCTTGTTAACCCAAATCAGTTCCCCGTTGGATAGTCGAATAAATCTATTATCCTATAAACCGAATCTAAATTATTTCAGGATTGAACTTGTTGACCCGGGTTGACCGCAGTTATGCAAATGATAGGAACAAAATTTCGTTACATCGGTTGCGAATGAAAATCGAAGAACCGTAATAATTTTTTAACTCTAGTCTTAGTTTCGGTTGAAATAATTGGTATAGAGTTATTACATGTATTTATGTAGCTTCCTCAGAGTTTATTATGCAAAGGTCAAAATTTGGAAAGATGTATGGAATTACCTGGATCGCTAGAGCTAGTTTTTAGATGAAAGCTATGAAAAAATCCTAAATATAAATTTTTAATGTTGGAAATTTTAAAACGAACCGTTCTTTTGATTTCAAAATTATGCACCCTATTGCTTCCTAAACACAGTGGATTTGTAAGAATTATCTATATATCGATGCTTTTTTGGATTCTTTGATGAGTTTTTGATATAAGATAAAATTAATTTTGCTCTAGTTCTATTTTTTCTAAAAAATTAAGCTTAACATATATGAAAAGATCTCTTTATTTTCTAATTTTATTTATTTATCTTCATCTCAGATTAGAAAAACCTAAGAGTGGAAATAATAAAACTAGAAGTAAAATCAATTCAAAACAAGATAAATCAAAACGATTCAACTATTAAGCTCACAAAATTCAAAATGAATGTACTTACTAAATACTTGCCTTTTGGAACACTAGTACAAAAAGGTAATCAAATGAAGCAAGTAGAAATGGGAACAAAAAGGTCGGTTTATAATCATAATTAAGGCCGAAAGATTCATGTTCTAATATGACTTTAAGTTAAATAAAATTAATACAAATATAAATAATATATACAGCTATACCTACTTTACTTGGTTATACCGAAGATTACAGCCACGCCGACGATGTAACAGTAGTTATTTAATAATCAAAATACTCAATTAAAGTTAGAAGAAAAATTTAACTAAATTGCAATATGAAAAAAACAATTTGTAAATTGATTAGCAGAGGAACCACATTAAAATTAAAATGTTTATCTACTGCGGTTGAAGCATTTTCAAATTCGGCATACACATGCTACAGCTTAGCTTAGTTCATATTTATTTTTATCTGCAAACACAATTTAGTTTGGACTATTCCAATATAGGTACAGTGTATAAAGTACATTACCTTGTTTTGCCTTGAAAGTTATTGAATACACTTTCTATATTTATATTTATGTCTCTGTATGATGTACTAGATACTTATGATATGATAATAACATCAGGTCTGATTTTTGTCCCTTTGTGAGTAGTAGGTGCTCGACTAGGTTTAGGAAACATCTTTCAAAGGTTCTGGTTGAGCAGTTCAATTTGCTAGCTATTGTCTTCATATATTTTAATACTTGAACTCACTTTTAATCACTCAAGAAAATGCTCACAAGGTTTTCTTTGATCTAAAAGTTAATAAAAACTTAACAATTTGTTCGACACAAATGTGACATTCAGTTTGTTTATTATTTTAAGCCAATTCCTTGCAATACCTACCTCAAACAGTTTGGAGATCATAAGAGTCATCTAATGTATATTATAATTCATTTATCTAATTGTGTTTTGGTGTATTATTTCTTTTTGTTTTCTTCATCCTTCAAGGAGATTTCGTGTTTTCATTTATTAAGATTAAGCCTGGCACATATGACTTTGACAGTTAGACAGGTTCAATTGAATCGACATTCCCAGGTAACGGTTCCCTGTAGATATTTAAGACATGTTTACATGCTGCTTGGCGAATATGGTTTAGAGTAGAAGTTCGATTAACCGAGCTATAACGTTAGGTACTCCATCATGCGGTTGGGATCGATATTTCAACTAAGTTAAGTTGGTAACAATGTTTCGGTGGTGACGGTGTTGAAATTCGTTCCGTGAGAGATCCGGGCTTTTTTTTATGCCAAAAACCTGAAGGGTCAAGAGACCCGCACCCTTTGTGTAGCCTTTTGGTTTTAGGGCCCTCATGGACTAGTTGAAATAATTAGTCATTATTTTATGACATTTTTGTTACGTTTATGTATTTCGACCCTAACCAGTGCCATGGAGGCTACCTATAAAAGTTTTTGTTGAGTTATTAGAGTCCTACCTCCACGTGGTAAGTCACAAAATCTTCATGCTGTCTTCAGTGGAAATAATTGTATTTTCCAATCTTTCTAGAAGAATCTATGTTGCTGCTGCTCTTATATTGCTGATTATTGGAATTGACGATTATTGATTTTGAAGAAATCTCTCTATAATAGACACTATTTGATTTGTTCCACTGGCCAATACCAGGAAGTAAAGGGGCCATAGAACCCTATAGATTGTTCTATAGGGTCTTCTCCACGGGTACCGCTTTATCACACACGTATCGCCTTGCCTTAATTGCGATATGTATTTTTGGCGTGGGTTGGAACCACCATTTGCATGTTATGCCCTTTTTCTTTATCATGGGTTGGATGTTGTTTACCAATATTTGGAGAGGTCAGGTTATGGTTTGAAGAGCGTTGGAGATGCATGGACCGTAAATATACTAATACTGGTATTAATTTGGAGAACATTTTAAGATTAGAAGTACGAACAGGACTTCGCAGAATGCTCTCAAGACGCAATCGAATGGCTGTGCAATTTGGACATTAATGTATAGTTTGTCAGAAGATCTATGATGTGATATACATATATGTGTTATGTCTTTATAGAGTTTGGTATACATACGCTAAATAAATAAAATTGTATTGTATAATTGTATTTATATCAAGGGATCTCATTCATAGTAGTGAAAGAATAAAGAATTTATTTTGGGGAAATATTATCTTATTGAAAAGCTCCTCCATAGTTACTTTTCAGGATTTAATAACATTGTAATTTTTTCCTAGTTGAGTCTCAGTTAACTAGGTGGCGCCTAATAACTATTAAAGTGTATCGAAGAATTCACGAACCTGGCTCTCCACTGTATTACTGGTTGCCGTTCGCATTTATTGGTAAGTTTGCTAAATGGGTTTACGAAAAGCTGCCATAGGGTATGCAATATAAATCACCAATTAGGCAACAAGTAAGATAGGCGGTCGATAATTACTAATAACTACCCGTTATAAAACAAATAAAGTAATTGAAAAGGAACGGTAAATAAATGGCTCCTAAATTACCCAGGACATGATCACGATCCGTTTACAATTCTTCAGTTCACTAGGACGCAATGCTAACTAGCATTATTCTAGTTACAATTTACTCAGACAAGCGTGAAATTAAAGAGAAAAAAATAGTTCGATTAAGACCGTTAGTAAATTTGGTCAATTACTATAATACGGATAAAACATTAAACTTGTTTTAAGTTAAACAAAAGCAATTGAATATTAAGGTATCAATTTAAAAAAAAAACAATCTGAAACTAAGACCTTATCAGAGAAACATATTGCTTAATTTGAAATTATGTTTCCAAAGGAAACAAAGGCTGACTAACATGGTATAACTTAAACAGCAATTAAATCATATAAGGGACAAAATTTTTCACGGCTTGGTCTTCTGATCTAGTATATGAGAATTCGTGGACAGCTCTCAAGGTATCTGAAAGAATATATGTCACATCCAGTGAATACAAAGGACTCTGCACCCCAAGAACTTCCTCAGCCGAAGAAGGAGTCTTCACGTGATAACACTAGGAAGAAGAACAAGAACTCTTCGCGTACAAAAAATTTCATCAGTTGAAAAGCCCTTCACGTAGAAAGAAACCTGTAAAACATCAACATATTTAAGTCATTTGCCTAAAATCCAAAGCCTATTTACAGGTGCAGCAAAAAAGACAAATGCCAAAGAAAAATCGATATTTTACCTGTGAAAAGTTTTTTCTGCAATGGAAATTAGAAAGGAATTAGCAACTATCCACGTGGGGTACCAAAGGACGACGGATAAAAAAAACCAACTCACCAACGATGAAAACAGTAAAATTCGCAGACAAGAAATGAGTTTAAGAATCAAACAAATAACACACCTAAAGTATTGGAAAAGATACTGTCCCAGAATCAAAGTGAGTCTGGTAGAAGATCCCCCAAGGGTATTTTAGTAAATCGTTCCAATTGCAATCGCTGGCTTTTTAAGAGTGACTTCAATTCAATTTATATGAACTCAACGGAGGTCCCCTTTAAAAGTTTAGCAGCAAATCCTCACAAACCTCATGCCACATTTCGTTTCAAAAATTAGGTTTAAATTTACTTGTCATTTTGTTGAGCTATGACAACCTGTTTCCTCGAACAATAACGCCATTCGAGATATAAATGCACTCATGTTTTGTGACTTTCGTCCATCCAACTACGTTAATAACAAGGCGCAGCAAGCGGTCTCAAAAGCAAATATTTTTTAATCATAGTTCGCTATCATAGCTAATCAGGGCACAAATTTCTAGGTGGTTGAATAATGTCACAAAAATTACAATTAAGCAACTGAAATGAAATCTCACAAAGAAAATGAATTAAGAAAATGAATGTTGCATTAAAGAAAAACAACGAACACCGAAATAGTATGGCATTGTATGATGATATACGGCCACAATTAACTTCCACTAGGCAGTATCGTTCAAGATAAGGTAATATTAATTGTTGGAACGTGACTCTAATGGGCTTATTAATGTGGTTGTATCCATCTATTTTGAACTCTTAAAAGCTCTGATCGATTTCGTGTGTTATAGAAAAGCTAAGGGAACTCAAGAAAACTATCAGGAGAAAGTCTAGGCTAAAAAGTCGTGAAAAAAACATTTCCAAAACACTAAAATAATCCAAAGAAAGGAAGGACACACCGCCTGGGAATATGGTCAATAGTTGTTACTCTTGCTCCAAGAAAGAGATAAGAAAGTAAGGTAATTAGGATCCACTATATCCATACAAGGTACATATTTAATAAAATTTATCAACTACGCAACTCTTAAATAGGAAGCATATTAGACAAGATTACGTTGTTTGCCATCATAACCTCGCAACAAAATTGGAGTTTAAGCTCCTGAAATCCCCTAATATTATATATTTACTTTTAATTAAGGCAAGCACTTGGGTGACTCTTTCTCCCTTTCCAAAGAACACCAAAGTAAATGAATATTGCCGTAACAGATGAAATGTTACAAAGAAGATTTAGCAAATTTTCGTTAAAGAAAATCAACAACACCGAAATAATATGGCATTTTGTCATGATGATTAACAGAGGAACCACGTACGCGAAACAAATCACTAATTAGACAACAAGTAAGATAGGCAGTTGATAATTACTAATAATTACCCCTTACAAAAAGAAATAAATTAAATGAAAACGAACGGTAAATAAATGGTTCCTAAACTACCCAGGACATGATCGTGTTGAGTTTACACTTCTTGAGTCCACTAGAACGCAATGCTAACTAAGAATATTCTAGTTATAATTTACTCTGTCAAGCTAAAAGCGTTACTAAATATGTCAATTATCATAATACAGAGAAAACGTTAATTTTGATTTAAGTTAAACAAAAATAAATGAGTATTAAGGTATCAATTAAAAAACAGGCTGAAACTAAGACCTTAGCAGAACATCTCACTTAACTTGAAATTACGTTTCCAAAAGAGAAAAATAAAAAACGAAGGCTGACTAAATAGCAATTAAAACATATAAGAGACAAAATTCACGGCTCTAT
>MU185845.1:33275-58008 GCA_016904865.1 Pissodes strobi | reverse complement strand
CTGATGCAGATAGTAATTTTATTCGGAAAGAAAATAAACTGCACTTTTAGCAAAAAAGAACTTGATCCAATTCTAGCGCGATAGTAGTTGAATGGCAATTTTTCAGTCAGGATGGTTTGGAACTAGAATACCAATTGAGTGGTCAGCAAGATCAACCGACTTAAGTCTCATAGATTTTTTTTTGCGGTGTCTCTTAAGTCAGTTGCGTACAAAACGCAGCCCGATAATATTCAGGAACTTAAACGACGGATTACTGCTGAGCACAGAGCAATTCCAGCAGAAGTATTTCAGAGAAGGTTTTTTTTTTTTAATAAAATGGTTTAGAGCCTTTTGGTTAGTGAACACTATCTCAACTGTGAAATTGCCATACATTTTCTAATTTAAAGCCTAATAATTGTAAAATTTATTTGGTAAGGATCTTAATGTATCAGTAGATGTTTAATCGCGTTTGTTTACCATAAAACCTCATTTTATAATAATTCCAATACTCGTTATTGTTTTTAAAACAAGATATAATTTATCCGCTGAAAATAGAATGCATGTGTCATAATCCGACATATTTTCCGCTTGTACACAAAATTCCGCCTTTTCAATAATAAATTGCATTTTGATTCATCCAGCAACGCAATTATTTAGGATTCCATCCATAACCGAATTTATATTGACGGAATCGGCAGTCTAAAAATAAATGGAAATTGAATATGCCGAATCCAATTTGACTTTCCTATGCAGGCAAATATATACTAAATATATTTTACATACATATATTTAAGGCTACCATGCATTATTAGCGATCTAATTGCATATCCAAAGTTTTCTATTGATCTCTAAGTAATTATGGTAAATTTGGACGTCAATATTCAAACCAGATTCTCACAAATCTAGGTATAATTCATATGATGCATCATTCATCTAATTTTAACTCCTATCAAATTGTTCGCATTTCGATGTTAATTTTTAATTCTAGATTAACCGCAATCAATCAGAGTTTTGAGCAGAATTCAGTGGAGCATAAAAATGTAGATAACAATGACGGATGTCAAACTTCAACTGGCAAATGACAAGCAACTGCTCTATTGAATCTACCATGAGCATTCCAACCCTGAATCATTGTTGACTTTAAACAGGCCACGAGATAAAGAACATGTGGACTGGTGTTTATCGCTGTAGATAATTGGATCTTTTGGTTGATTTCCATTAGTTTACCTCGAAAATGCTAATAGTGTTCGTAAAAATAGTCGGGAATTTTTTTTTGAAGCCAAGGCTCTATTTTATAAAAACTATTTGAATTTACGCGAAATGATTCAGTAACGTGATTCGACAATAATACGAGTAGAAATAAGATATCTAATCAACCTATATGCCCTGAAAACTATGGATTCAATGGTTATGGCCCTCTCATCCAATAATAATTAAAACAGGGATTGGCTTAATCTTAGTTTCCAACACAAAATAAATGCCTCATCCCTCTGGATTCCAAATCTCAATAGAAGTAAACTACTAAATCCCCAGGCTTACCGTGTTCTCTCAATTGGTCACACTCTTTCCGGTGCAAACCTTTTTAAAGAATTGACATAATTCATGTAATTGAAAGCATAATCTGATATCATTGGAATCCAATAGAGGATATATATCAATGTTTTATGGATAATAATTTAATATATAGCATATAGTGCATAATTTATAAAGGTGTAATGTGATATTTAATGCATGCATTGTTATATTCAATAGTACAGAAGCAAACGTCCAATGATGTGATATACCAATCTCCTGCTGCTAGTGGTTCATGAAATTTTCCTGAAGGTATATAGGGCAGGATAGAATTTATTCTGTACTATTACAAAAATTACAAGATATACTAATACCACACATACGTAAAATGTACGGAGGCTATTTAGCCTGGGGATTTATACCAAGTGGACACCGGTGAATACTTGCCAAAAGTAGGCACAATCTCCGACTATACACCCAATTCTTACAAACCTAAGAGCCTGACCTCATTGGTACCAAAAATCCTAGAAAGGCTAGCTGACAGGCATGTAAAATATAATACCCTTAAAATGTTTTCATTGAATTAACATCAATATGCATATCAAGCAAGGAGCACTGCACGATCTTAACAGGCTTCTTTCAAGGTTAATAGAGGACAAAGAGATAGCAGCAACCGCTTGCTTAGATATAGAATGGGCATCTAATGACTATTCAACCCTGGAGAGAAGACAGGTGCATGCCTGTAAAATAGGATAACAACATCATCCTCGGGCGGAGCCACCGTTATGGCTAAACTAGGTAGAGGATCTCGCCAAGGAGGAGTTTTATCCCCACTGTTGTGAGCCATCTTGGCAGATGATATGCTCCGAAAACTATCTGAATGCTTAGGATATGTAGATGATATAGCGATAGTGGTGCAAGTACAATTTATCCACACACTCTGGGAGAGAAGTCAAAGAGCTACCAATATCGTGGGTGACTGGTATTCACGCGAAAAGCTCTCAGTCAACCCCCAGAATATAATAATGGTTTCCTAAAGGAGATTCAGAAGACTAAAACAACTAATTTTTAATTTTCAACAAAAGTTGGCACGGGATTCACTCGTTCAAAAGGTTAGACAGAAGGTTGCAATAGCATTAGCAGGTGTAGAATAATGTGTGAGAAAAACTGAGGCCTTAGCCCAGATGACCCTATAGCTGTACACGAGGGTGGTGAGACCTCTAACAACATATGAAGCAGTAACTTGGTGGGCAAAGACCAGACAAGTGGGGATCATTAGGCTATTGAATGGCGTGCAAATGCTAGCATGCCTGTACGCCACGAGAGGCAAGAAATCAACTCCTAGGGCCTCTCTAGAGCTATTATTAGACCTAACACCAAAACACATTTATATACAGAGGGAAGCTAAGTCGGTAACCCACTGACTGATGCAAAGACAAACACCAATAAGTAAGAGTCATTACGCTGACAACGAAAAAGATTAAGGCAAACTACGTGTTGGGCATGCCCTGTGGAGTGATGTAATCTGTGGGTTACATCACTCCAATATATAGGTTGGAAAACTATTTTATGTAATACAGCTGCTCTGGTATAGTGACGGCTAGGACACCGATAAAACTGTCAGATCCGGTATATATGAACCAAAGACGAAAATAAATGTTCCAATATCTATGGGAAATCTAACCAAAGTGTGGCAAGGGTAACAGTCCACCATCCGAACTGGCTGCATGGCATAAACGCGCTAGGTAGTGAAAATAAAGTGACTGTTGCTTGGGTTCTGGGGCACGAAGGCCACAGAGCCGATGAAATACCCGATGAAATAGCCAAAGCAGGCTCGTCGGGATCTTTGGCGGGACCAGAACCCTTTTGTTAGGTAGCCAGGTGCATTATTAAATCATTCGTTATAAAATCAATAGCAGCGAATTCTCAGGAATAGTGGAAGGTCCACCCAGAACAGATACAAGCTAAGAATAATTAACTTCCTCAGCAAAACTCACAGCTGACTTTCTAAGCCGCACTAAAAGGACTGTTAGAATGATGGTAGGTTTATTGACCGGTCATTTTTGACTGAAAAGATACTTAAGTCTTATAGGTCTGACAGATAAAACCCTATGCAGGTTCTGACAAGTGAAAGAGGAAATTGAAACCCATGTTCTATACCATCTATCAGGATATCGGGAGGACGCGCTTCATACATATGAGCGAAATCAATTTCAGTAGCTACATGCTACACTCACGGATCATTATCAAGGCTATGGAGTATATTCAGAGATACAAAACTGGATGAGGTGCTGGTAACAGTCTGATTTGGCCAGTGTAAAAGATTTTAAAGTTCATTTTGTATGCTGCATTTAGCAACAAAAGATGCTATATTTTACGGTAAGAATTATTGAGTATTGACCTCTTCGATTAATTAATTCTAAATTTATTGATTCAATTTGTTGTCAATAAGCTTAAAGTTGCCGCATTTATTAATGTAAATTAATTTTATTCTACACATAAGTTAATGATATATTTGTACTAGCTTTTATAACACTGTTGTGGCCTTGATTAGCTGTTTTGATCATCCCTTTCTCTTATGTTGCCCTCAGGCACCTTGTGACTATTTATTTTAGTTGATAAGCGAATCACAGATCGCTTAGGTTTGATCAAACCACTAAAATAGGATATTATGTTATTAGTATAACTTAGCTGAATTTGTATTACATTAATTTTGTTTGCTGGCCGTATCATATTTTTAAGAATTGAATTAATAAAGCCTACTGTAAAGCCTCATTAGATCCGTCAAATTCATATTTTATTTTCGATTTGAATATTTCATAACTTTTTGGGGATACTGATTTGCTTTCTTTCAATCTCCGGCTGATGGCATTTCATAACTTTTTGGGACCTCTGTTTGGTTTGAGAATATCATATTTATCTTTCACGCGGCAGGCTGCAATTTTTATAATATCCAGTTGGTAGTTCCGGGTCGTAGGAATGGACGATCCTCCCGTAATTGTTGCTTTCGATTTAGATTTTTAAAAGTTTATCATTTCGTTTGGGAATATTTCCTAGTATTTCTTGAAGAATTTAATTTCAGCTCATTAATTGTAGCTTCCGACGTCGTTTTACAACCTACTATTTGAGAACTAAGTCGTTTATTATCATAGAACTATTCCTCGTATCGACTATTCCATCATTTCGACCAGTCTTCTCGGTACTATCACTTTTTTTGATCTAACGTTGGTTCTCTAATTCCGTGGAAGTGGAAAAAGGCAGATTGACTGAGGCCGATGATCTCGTTCTTCTAGAAATATCCTTCGTGGTGAGAGGAAGCATTTTGCTTTATTGCAGTCATAGTGGACTCAACTTTCTGTATTGTGTTAATACTACCCTCTTGGGGGATCTGTGACTGAGTCCCTAACCAGTGCACGACACTACCAAGTTATTGGGATATTCGTACTGCATTAGGTAAACTTTTTCTGGAATTATTTTTTTCTATTGCTTGTGAAACACGTGAACGCCATGATACTAATGGCTATTTTCCATTATTTCTAGAGGCTTTCTGAGCTCATCTTACAAGATCGAGACCGTTGATTCTCCAGCCACCCTTCGACTCAAGAGAGGTAATTATTGCTAAAGTTTTTTTTGTGTAATTTAACGATTTAATTGCCTTATCTGTGTTAACCGTTTTTTTCGTTGACCACCATTTGCATTGCATTCCATGAGATATTTTATCTATTTCCTTTTATCATATCTGAATTAGTTTTGATCATATGGGGAAGTTTATATTGTTTAGGGGTGATTCATACCTATTTCTTTTTTTATATTCAAGTTGTTTGTACCTCTTGTATTTCTTTTATTTGCTGATGGTCATTGAAAATCCACTGATAATTTTTGGAGGATTTGTTTTGTATAGAAAATATATTTGTGCAAGGGGGGGGGGGGTCTATAGTTTTTCCATTGAAATAAGAGGCTTCGTCTAACTAGTATTGAATTATTACAGGGTTTTATCACCGGGCTATACCACTGCCAGTTTTATCACCGCGCTATCGAGTCCTCTGTCAGTTTTACCATCGGGGCTATCGAGTGCCATTGCAGTACCTGAGTTTTGCTACAGGTGCCCCGCGCCTTCACCAGAGGTACTTCCTACCTCCACTACTGAGGTTGACGACCGGATCTAACGGGGTATCGTAGAGAAGCTTAGTATTATTTTCTTTTTTTGTTTAATTATTATGAATTTAGCACCGTTGATCGTGCTTTAAGATAGCTAGCATAATTTCAATAAATCTCTTTATTTTTCTTGCCAATCGATAAAATAGTTAATATTGATATATATTCGATTGACACTTTTCTTTCGATTAAATTAATATTTAAACATTAATTCAGCAAGCTTTATTTATTCATTTATTTTTCGGACCGATTGATATAATCGCTCTTAATCTTTAAATATAAATCAAGCATTGACAGCCAAGCTTTAAGATAGCTTTCAATAATTTTA
Source organism: Pissodes strobi (assembly GCA_016904865.1). Taxonomy (NCBI): domain Eukaryota; kingdom Metazoa; phylum Arthropoda; class Insecta; order Coleoptera; family Curculionidae; genus Pissodes; species Pissodes strobi. The sequence goes on along the minus strand of MU185845.1, from coordinate 52,034 downwards.
TTCTTCATTTACTCATTTGTTTATAGGGTCGATTGATATAATTATTGTGGCCTTTTTATCAATACATATTATTATCGCTACATTTATAATTGGTGCAGCTACTAGCGCACGCATACGTATTTGTAATAAACTTAGGTAAACCAAAGTGATCACTTCGGATTGTACTGTTTAGAGCATTTAGGTGTAAGGCATACAGTACCGAGTTAACAACAGAATTGGTCTCAGTACAATCATCATATTGTACCATTATTATTAATTACTTAATAGTCTTTGACATTCCTTCGCCTGTTAGATTCAACCATTTTCATAAACTTTTTCTAAAATATTCTCCTAAATAAAATTATCGTCGCCTTTAAATTGCAAAAATTTAACTGTAAGATTGTTGCTGTTTAAAATAAAAGAAAACCTCGAAGCTAATAAATTGATCCGTAAATTTGGATGGTGTTTTCTTGTTAAATTAAGATTGAGTTTCTTTGTTTGATAAGCGTGCCTAACACGTGCGGAGCTTTTTCAGTTTAGTTGGTAAGAACTGGTGGCGCTCCAGAATTCCACTCCCGGAGCCGGGTATTGCAAACACGACTCTCCGGTGTTAGGTTTGTTTTTAATTAAAATCTTTACTTGCTTATCTTTTAACTTTAATAAGAAAAACGTGTGGCATAAAAACAAGGAGAGCCACAATAGATCTTACAGGTTGCATTGGAGGACAATCCGTTTTGAAAAACTCCAAAAAAATCTAATATAATCTAATCTAATTGGCATTATTTGTTTCCCAATTAAAAAGTTTCACTTCACAATCTATTCCAGAGCTATTTTATTACTATTTCTCGGTCATTCACAGTGCGTACCTATTTTCTGCCGAGACATATTTGGCAAAGTTAGATTATTTCGGTTTCATGGATATCCGACGCTCTATGCGCTTCTAAACTGCAACTACCATCATTACTCAATATGCTTAGAAACTTCATAATAAGTCGAGTTCTCAAACATGATATAAAGTTATCAACTGGTAGACTTAATCTCAGAGCTCTAATGAATTGAAGTAATTTATCTTGCTTCTCTTGATTGCCTTAGAGCCTTAATAGAGCACCAGCCCCTATTTATCATGTAACTATATTTTAATGTCGTATTTTTTAAAGGAGCAATTTTGTTAATTATTCTGGAAAATAATTTATAGGAAAACGGCTTGTTTGGAATTTGCTATTTTTGTTAATTTTTGTGATATGAGTTCGCTCGACAAGGATTTTATCATTTGTTTTATCATGTTGGTACCAGAACAGCAATCATGTATTAAGATATTTCATAAAAATGTCTGGCAGCCTTCTCCATAGCGGGTGGTAAAATATCTACAATCACACAACCCGCATTTTCCATCGTGACTAACTAGTACTGCATTTGTAAGGGCAGTACTTAAGGTATTTAATCTCTTTTGCAAAGCTTAACAACTTTAAAAGTAACGCGTTACTTTCAACGAAGTAATGATCCACAGTTGCTTTTCAAAGGTAACGGCGGCGTGACAGTTACTTTTTCCTCAATCTAAAAAGTTACCAAGTAGCGCATTATTTTTAGCAACTTTTTGGTTTCGTTACTGCTAGCTTTGGTTATATATGCATTTTATTCCTTGCATGTTTTTGGTCCATTTAAAAATCGTTGTAATTATAAATTTAAGGTCGAAATTATTTTTCCATTTTAGAATGTGTTACGTAGAATTATGATGATTAGTAACTTTTATTAATGCGACGAGTCCGGATGATGGCTTTAGTCTGTTAACTGATTCGTGAACCAAAACGATCATTTCGTCACTGGAGCAAATCCGATGCGCAACATTTGGTTGAGTGGCAATTATATTTAACATTTTTTCCTAAGATTGTAAGTTGTGATATGGATCATCAAGCTGAAGTTTATAAGGGGAACATTTATTTTTTCCGCCGCTTCAGCATCAGCACAAGTAAACTACCGTTAACCTGAAAGCAAAAATGTTTAGACTGGCTTTTAATGTACGTATCTGCAAAACTAAAAATATTTTTAATGCCGTTTATTAAATATTAGGGTACATTTCACGGCCTATAGCAAAATATGAAACCGAAAAAGTATTCTTTACTTAGAGTAATAAAAATTATTATGAATATAAAAAGGCTCAATGTAATACGTCTCAGATAATATAGTCCTCACCATTTTTATACTTTTCGTGCTCTCCAATAAAATAAAGGGAGTTTCAATTTTTGTACTATTTCCTCGTAATCATATTAGTTTTGGGCCATTTCCATTTATATCCTCCTGCTTTAGTCATTGCATTAACTACAATTTTGTCGGATATCTTATCGTTAATAATTTCTGGATATAATTCAGCCTGGAATGAAACAATCACAAATTGTAAATAGTATTTGTTCTAATATCATTGGTAGTATCATTTTTGTTAAAATGCTTAACACTTTCAGCATCTTCTTTGGATAGTTTAATTTTTTGAGCTAGTTCATTTTGACGTAACGCTTTACTTTCTACTCTTTTTCTTTTAAGTTTTTTTTTGTTTACCTTTGATTTGTTCCTGTCGTTCTTCTTTATTACTGTAATACTATCTTCATACATCTGATGTTCCCACAGAAAGAACTTATTTGTCTTTTAATTGTAGTATTTTTGCTTGTCGATAGTTAAAATAACTAGTTTTTTGAAGGGAGTAGGAATAGATACGCCTGGAGGAATATTGAAAAACTGTAATTTTCTTGTGCATTTGATGCATTTATTTAAATTTTTGTTCTCTTCGCTTTTGTCCTCATCTTTAGATGTTTTATCGTTTTTGTTTTTTCTTTTAGTTCCTTTATTGAGTTTTCACTGTTTGCTTCATTTTCGTTCTGATTTTGTGATATTTCAACGTTCTTGTTTTTCCTAGTATCACTTGGTCTCCGTCCAGATTTTTTAATGTTTTAAGTCCTTTTTTCGGCTTTCAGTGCGTTTTATGTTGCTATTCTGTTGGACTAATGTTTTTGTTTTGTCCTGGTGTCACTTTGTTTTCGTACTGATTTTTTGGTGTTAAAGTATTTTTGGCTCTATGTTTTGATAATACCAAGTTTTTCGGTTTTGCATTTTGATACTCTTTCATGATGTTCATGTTTGTCAACATTGTAAATAGTATTTGAACTAATAATATTAGTAGTATAATTTTTATTAAAATTCTTAACAATTTCATCACTTTCATTGGATTCTCTCGTAATTTGTGAGCTAGTTCTTTTTGACGTTAAACTTTCCTTTATTCTCATTTTTTGGAGGTTTTTTGTTTCTTGGATTTTTTTGTCGTTCTTCTTTGTTAGTGGAATATTCTCCCTGATCTAATGTTCTTACAGAAGAGACTTCTATTAGTCTTTTAATTGTAGTCTTCTTGCTTGTCGATTGTTCTGGTAAAAATAACAATTTTTTTGAAAGTAGTAGGAATAGATACGCCTGGAAGGATATTGGAAAACTGTCATTTTCTTGTATTGCACGTGATGCATTTATTGAGATTTTTGTTCTCTTCGCTTTTGTCCTCATTTTCAGATGTTTTACAGTCTTTGTTTTTTTAGTTCCTTTATTGAGTTTTCATTGTTTGCTTCATTTTCCTACTGATTTTATGATGTTGCAAAGTTCTTGTTTTTTCTAGTATCACTTCGTCTGCGTGCGGATTTTTTAATATTTTAAAGTCCTTTTTTGTTCTGCTGCCACTGCGTTTTATGTTGCTATTCTGTTGGACTAACGTCTTTGTTTTGTCCTGGTGTCACTTTGTTTTCGTACTGATTTTTTTTTATTTGAGTTTTGATAATATTAAATTTTTCTGTTTTTCATTTTGATATCCTTTCGCGCCGTTCATGTTTGTCAACATTGTAACTATTATTAGTACTAATATCATTAGTAGTATCATATCTATTAAAATTCTCAAACTACTTCATCATCTTCTTTGGATTCTTTGGTAATTTTTGAGCTAGTTCGTTTTGACGTAAAGCTTTACTTTTATCTTTTTCCTTTTACATTTTTTTTGGTCTTCGTTTTTTTTGTCGTTCTTTTTTGTGGGTCTAATATTCTCTCTGATCTAATACTTTAACAGAAGGGACAATATTCGCCTGGAAGAATATTGGAAAACTGTCGTTTTGTTGGGTTGCATTTGGTTCATTTATTGAGTTTTTGTTCTCATCATTTCTGTCCTTATTTTCAGATGTTTTATCTTATTTGTTTTTTTCCTTTTAGTTTCTTTGTTTAGTTGTCATTGTTTGCTTCATTTTCGTTCTGATTTATGATGTTTCAACGTTCTTGCTTTTTTCTAGTATCACTTCGTCCCCGTGCAGATTTTTTAATATTTTAAGGTTCTTTTTTGTTCTGCTGTCACTGCGTTTTATGTTGCTATTCTGTTGGACTAACGTCTCTGTTTTGCCCTGGTGTCACTTTGTTTTCGTACTGTATTTTTGGTGTTAAAGTATTTTTGGTTTTGAGTTTTGATAATATCAAGTTTTTCGGTTTTTCATTTTGACTACTTTTCGCGCTGTTCATGTTTGTCAACATTGTAAATAGTATTTGCACTAATAACATTAGTAGTATCATTTATACATATTAAAATTCTCAACAATTTTACCATCTTCTTTGGATTCTTTCGTAATTTTTGAGCTAGTTCGTTTTGACGTAAAACTTTACTTTCTTCTCTTTTTCTTTTTAGATTCCTGTCCGTTCTTAGATTTTTTTGTCGTTCTTCTTTATTAGTGTAATATTTTCTCTGATCTAATATTCTTACAGAAGGGGCTTCTATTTGTCTTTTAACTGTAGTCTTTTCGCTTGTCGATGGTTCTGATCAAAATAACGGTTTTTTGGAAAGCAGTAGGAATAGATACGCGTGAAAGAATATCGTAAATCTGACATTTTGTTGGGTTGCATTTGGTTCATTTATTGAGTTTTTGTTCTCTTCGTTTCTGTTCTCATTTTCAAATGGTTTATCCTCTTTCCTTTAAGATCCTTTATTGAGTTTTCATTGTTTGCGTCATTTTCGCATTGATTTTATGAGGTTTTAACGTTCTTGTTCTTTCTAGCATCTCTTCGTTTCCGTGCGGATTTTTTAATATTTTAAAGGATTTTTTCGTTCTGCTGCTACTGCATTTTATCTTGCTATTCTGTTGGACTGTTTTGTCCAGGTGTCATTTTGTTTTCGTACTGATTTTTTGGTGTTAAATTATTTTTGGTTTTGAGTTTTGATAATGTCAAGTTTTTGTTTTTTTATTTTGATATCCTTTCACGTCGTTCATGTTGAAGAATATTGGAAAACTGTAATTTTGTTGGTTTGCATTTTGTTAATTTATTGAGTTTTTTGTTATCTTTGCTTTGTCCCCCTTTTCAGATATTTCATTCTTTTTGTTTTTTTCCTTTTAGTTCCTTTACTGAGTTGTCATTGTTTGCTTCATTCTCGTACTAATTTTCTGATGTTTCAACATTCTTGTTTATTCTAGTATTACTTTGTTTTCATGCCTTAAGATCCTATTGGCTTTTTTATGCTTTAAGATCCTCTTTCGTTCTGCTGTCACTTCGTTTTTATGTCTATTTTCTCTTGGATTAATGTCCATGGTATTTTCTGATGTCACTTTGCTTTCGTACTGATTTTTTGGTGCTAAAATATTTTTGGTAATATCAACTTTTTCGGTTCTCTATACACTTATAAGTAATACATTCCTTTTTATACTTTGGTTGATACTTTAGTTTACTTAAAACTAAATTTTCTAAATCACCATGTTTTACAAACATTTTGTAATACTTTAAGCAATGTGTGTCTCTGCGAAGGGGATATCAGTAAATTAAATGTAATGTTTATTTAAGAGTTCTAGTCTAATTAATAAAAAAAATCACCTTTTATCATAATTTGAACAAAACTGAAAATCCTCGAATTAGTTTCTTAAATTTTGACTAAGAATAATTTTAACGTAACAAACAAAGAAGGAAACAAATGTTTCTAAATTTTCGGGACAAAATAAACTTTAAAAATGTATAGGTATTTGTTTACTATTCTGTACATACAAAATATGCGTAGTATTTAAAATACCTGATAACCTAGGCGGTAGTCCATGAAATGTGCTCCAATATTTTGAAAAGCACACCGAAAACTCTTTTTTTAATTTTAAAGTTATACGTAAATTAAAAACTAGACTAAAAATATTTCATATGTTTTTTAACAGATCAGCAGCTTATATTCTTGAAGTTTCAACACTTCAGTTTGCATTTCCTCAGCTTTATTCTTGGCACTTATTTAATGTTTAAATTTGTTACAAATTTTGAAAGCGCAACCCTTGAAGCTACTCCCATAAAGATTACGAGATCATCGTAAAATATACATTTTAGTTTTCATATAACACCTACAGAGTTTACTATCTCCAGAGGAACGGCAAAGCTTTTATTTAAATTGATATTGACACTTTATAAATTTATTAATATGCATTGTGTTTGTTAAATTGCATGGTGGTCCCAAACCAAACTTTAAATGCGGGCCTCTCCCGACCCCAAGATTCATTTGTTGAAACAAACCAGAGATTATTTTATACCAATTCCCCCGATTTATCTCCTTTTATTGCAACTGACAGGGTCTGATGCACTTTAGAACTTTATAGTAACTTTATTCAGTAAATACAATATAAAGTTATTTACTAGTTCGGCTAATCTGGAAGTTCTAATGAATTGAAGTAATTTATCTTTATGCTCATAATGGCAGAAAACCGCATTATTGCCCGAGATTTTGTTCATCTTTGGTTAAAAGAAACTGGAGATAAGATTTGAAAAATAGACTAAGCTTAATTAAATTTCGCTTGGAGTTATTGAGAAAATACAGGAAGTCTTTAACGTGATAAGTAAATCTACACTTAAATGGTTAATGCATGTCTCTAATCATTAAATTTATAGTTTAGAGGTGCAAATGAACTAATTTTTCTGCCGACTTTACAAAAAAGTTTGCTTTTTTGGCCTGAAGGAACACCTGCCTTTCTCAGCATCCAGCAATGCTGCCTGGTCATGCAAAACCAACATTTAAAAAACGGTACGTTTGTAAAAAGGCAATCCTAGAAAAGAGGAAAATTGAGCATATTTCGTTAGGCGCGCTTCAACCTCAATAATTTCCCATAATAGTTAAAATCAACGAAAGCTATATTTCTCGTGAACGAGTTTCTCGTTTTCCAAATTTATCATTTTAATAAGTATAGCCTGCATTTAATGAATATATTCTTAAAGAATTGAATAAATTGCTTGAAAATGCATTTTTACTTTTTAGGATTTCCTGGGTTTTTATGGACGTCTTTCAGCGTTTTATGGCGTGCATTTTTAGGAAGCATAAAAGTTGTTATCGGCACGACATGCATAATATTCTTATAAAGGACAAAGTTGCGAATGGAAATGATATGAGTTAATGCCGATATAGGAAACAGTACCTCTTAAAATATTTTATTGCTCTCGCAAGGAATTTAGAAATAGTATATCAAATTGCATGCTGAGTTTTATGTGGAGTTTTATGAATGCTTATAAAATCAATACAGATTTTTATTATTATTATTAATGCATGAATTTATATTCGGCATATATATAATAAAGCAAATCTTTTTATTTTAATCTTTAAGTGGAAAGTGGAGGTCAGATTATTCATGATCTGAAAGTAAAAAATGTACATCGGTAAAAACAATAACAAGGCTATGGACAAAAACTTAATGAATTTACGCTTTATTCGATGTTTATAATGCGCATGTCTTTTCGTTTGAAGAATAATTTAATTATTAATGGATCTTGGTCAGTGTCTATAAAAAAAGTTTTTGACCTAGATTTGTTAGGGTTCGTGCCTAATGTTGATGCTGAATTTGATAATTTCTTAACGCACCATAAATGGCTGATTGTGGGATTAGATTTCTTGGTAATATTTTTTTTAAATGCAGTGATAAGGATATCGGCTATTTTATGTATCGATATATAAAATAATCTTTATTTATGAGAGCTATAAAGTTATAAAGTCAGAAATGCTACTGAGTACAGACAAAGTTGATGGTCCTTCATATAGGGCGTCAGGCGTTATACCATGATATATTATTATCATCAGCTAGAGAAAATAATATGTATTTTTTTGTTGTCATCTTCAGTTATATAATATAAAATATGATAACAACATTTCACTATTATAACATATCGTTAATTTCAGTGGATTCATTACACCAAGCTTTGGCTATGGTGAAAGAAGACGATTTTCCTCATCCAGAAGCAGATATTCTTTTACTGCCTTGAGATGACGCTGCCGACACCGATGATTTGCATCCAAGCCAACTAAGAACTCAAGCTGAAATGTATCTTCCCCGTTCTGGGGACTACACTGGACCTGTTTCGAAAATTCAGCGGCAGTATCATTGGGTGGACGGGCAAATTTTGTGGAAGCAGAAGTTTCTGATGATTGGTCAACTAAGAGTGAAGATACAGAAGACTGGTTGTTGAGAGTTTTGGACGAGGAGATTTTTGGCTTGCTAGTAGTTGAATCTAATAGATACGTTGCCATGAGAGATAAAAACAAATGAAGTTATAAAGTCAGAAATGCTTGCATTGGAGCTATTGAGTGTATTCAAAGTTGATGGTCTTACATATAGAACGTCAGGAACTTATACCATGATAATATTATTATCACCATCTAGGGAAAATAATAATATGTATTTTTTTTATTATCATCTTTAGTTATATAACATAAAATATGATAATAATATATTGCAATTATAATATATCGATAATTTCAGAGGATTCGTTACACAAAGGTTTGGTTATGGAGGAAGAAGGCGATTTTCCTCATCCTGAAGCAGATATTGTTTTACTGCCTTAAGATGGCGCTGCCGAAACCGATGATATTATGCTTCCAAGCTAACTAAGAACGCAAGCTGAAATTTTTCGACCCCGTTTTGAAGGCTAGACTCAGAACACGATATGCCATTGGCCAGGCCTCTATAGCCGGCCTTGGGACTGCCAGCCTCTCTCTGCAGCTGGCTTGCCAGTTTCCTTAAGAACCGATCTCTGCACGTTGCAGGTGATGGACACATCTCAGACACATTCACCATTAACGCGGGCATGCCTCAGGGCGCAATACTTTCACCAAACCTGTTCCTCATCTATATTAATAACCTGCTGACGAAAACGAATAATCCTGTTTTGCAGATGACAGTACCCTTGTCTCCCACTCTAGATTAGAAAAACCTTTACCAGCGACTGAGGCGTATCACCGCAGACAGGAGCAGAATGCAGCAATTAATCAAGACATGGAGAGAGTTCAAACTTGGCTCGACAGAACTTTAGTCCAGTTCAATGCAGTAAAGACCCAAACAGCCACGTTTACCAAGTGGGCCAATACGGCGTGCCCTGACATCTTTATGGCAGGATCGACCATTCCTTCATCCTTGTCAATCGGATTGCTGGGTGTCTCAGTCAACAGCAATATGTCCTGGCATGACCATATTGCTAACATCGCAAAATCAGCCTCCCGCTCGTCGGCGACCCGGAGTTGACCTGGAATCTGGATAGTCTAGAACACCGCAGACATGTGGCCGAGATTCCACTGTTTTACAGATACTTTCACGGCAGATGTTCCCAGGATTTGGCCCGCCTCATCCCGCTCTTGGCAACGCCTGTCAGACAATCACGACAGACGGCAAGAGCGCACCAGTTCGTCATACAGCTGGAAACACCTAGAACATCAATTCCTAGTTACAACCTACAACTATTCAAGAACCGTGTCAATCAACATCTTCGCACACACACCGCTCGTCGAGCGCCATAGGATCTCCCTTTAGTGTGTGTGCCACTGACATAAAAGAAAAGCCAAAAACTGACATGAACCTGTTCCGAAAACTCAGCGGTAGTATCATTGGATGGAGGGGTAAATTTTGTGGAAGCAGAAGTTTCTGATGGATGAAGATACAGAACACTGGTTCTTGAAAGTTGTAGACGAGAAGATCTTTGGCTTGCTGGTATTTGAATCTATTAGGTATGTTGCCATGAAAGATAAAAACAAAAAATGAAGTGATAAAGTTAGAAATGCTTGCATTGGAGCTACTGAGTGCAGACATAGTTGATGGGCCTACATATAGGACGTCAGGAACTTACACCATGATAATATTAGTACCATCTAGGAAAAATAATAATATGAATTTTTTTGACATCATCTTTAGTTATGTAACTTAAAATACTCGTTACAAGAAGCTTTGGCTATAGTGGAAGATGATGATGATGATTTTCCTCATCCTGAAGCAGATATTGTTTTACTGCCTTGAGATGACGCGGCCGAAGCCGATGATTTGCCTCCTAGCCAACTAAGAACTCTAGCTGAAATTTACCTTCTCCGTTCTGAAGACTAGACGCAGAACACGATATGCCATTGGCCAGGCTTCTCTAGCCAAAGACTGTTCCAAAAATTCAGCGGCAGTATCATTAGATGGAGGAGCAAATTTTGTGGAAGCAGAAGTTTCTGATGATCGGTCAACTAAGAATGAAGATACAGAAGAAGCTGGTTTTTGAAATTTTTCGACGAGGAGATTTTTTGGCTTGCTGGTAATTGAATCTAATAGATACGCTGTCATGAAAAATCAAAACAATGAAAACTACAAAAGAAATAAAAGCTTTCCAAGAAGAAAAATGTGCTGAAAAGAGATGTTCACAGCTCTTTGGTCTCTGAAGCACTTTCTAGGGATTGTTTTGACTTTATAATGAGCCTTTTTCATATTGCGAATATCGTTCTGATAAATTCGCAAAAGTATGACTCTTCTTTACCCTACTAAATAAAAATTTTCATCATGCAGTTTTGACAGAAAATCCTACTGTAGATGAAACCATGACTGCAAACAATGTATAAAAGGTAAACCAATAAAATGGTAGTGCAAGCTGGAGGTGGGTTGCACTACAAACGGATATGGGAATTGGTTCAAAACTTACCAGGAAGCATCTGCCCATGTTTCACCCCGATATAAAGAATTTATCGTTGGCATAGTAGTTGGTATAGTACTAACATTTTATACATAAAATAATAACAACATAACAAAAAATCTCCTCAGCTCTAAGAAAGAATTGCAAAAACAGGGTAGATGCTCTTACGACTCAAAGGATGATATGGATAAAGGAAGAAAAATCTTAATCAATTTCGCAGCCCTATATGGTAAAACTATAATAAAGCCAAAATATGGGAGGTGTGGACTGCTGTGATCAAAACATAACTTATATAAATCGAATATTAAGAGTAAGAAATGGTACTTTTGTCTATTTTTACACATGGTATTGACATGACCATAGGTGATGCTTGGCAATTATTTTGAAAGAATAAAGGTGGTTTAGATTATTTTAGCATCTCGACTGATTTAGTGACAAGCTAGTTTCACTAAAGTATCACTTAAATATCAGTATATATACATATCGGCTTATAGCGTTCTACGACGCTTTCCGACTCCTAACCGCCATCCATCTCCATCTTGCCATAAGTTATCTGGCAAGTCTCTTTCTTTCATCTCTTTGTCAATGCCCTCTCTCCAGCTTCTTCTTGGTCTTCCTCTTTCTCTCTTCCCTTGGGGTGTCCATGTCAAAATTTGTTTTGGTAACCAATCGTCTGACATTCTTTGGACATGACCATACCATATTAACTGTTTTGTTCTTATATCATCAACAATCGTGCGTTTGGCCCCCATTATATCTCTTATTCTGTCGTTGTGTATCCTGTCTCTTCTTGATTTACCCGCAGATCTCCTCCAGAAGTCCATCTCAGTTGTTATTAGCATTTTTTCTGTAGACTGTTTTATTTGCCATGTTTCACTACCGTAGGTTATAATGCTTCTAAGGATGGTATTATATATTCTTTGTTTATTAGCTTTCGATATCATTTGATCCCATAGGATTCCGTTCATCATAGAGATAACTTTTCTGCCTTGTGTGTTTCGTTCTTTGATTGCTGTGTCGAGTAGCCCATTGTGTGTTATCTTCATTCCTAAGTATTTATATTCCTCGCAGTGTTTAATCTTTGCTCCATCATCCAAGTCAATATCTTGTGCTAGACCACCATTGCACATGCACTCTGTTTTTTTTATGTTGGCTTCGAGGCCCCATTTCTTGTACTCTTCTATAAGTTTTCGGATCATATAGCTTAAATCATCATGATCCTGTGCTATTACGATTTGGTCGTCTGCGAAACATAGGGTGTATAGGGTATTATTATTATTGAGAGGTATTCCCATACCATTGCATTTCCGTTTCCATACTTTGAGGGCCTGTTCTAAATAAATTTTAAAAAGTGTCGGCGAAAGACAGCATCCCTGTTTCAAACCTTTTGTAACAGTGAACCCATTGGAGATATTTCATCCTATTTTAATTTTTGTTTCGTTCTTGTCATGCATTTTTTGGACGGCTTTTATCAATCCATTTGCGATGTTCGTTTGTTCTAGAGTTTTCCACAATTTTGTGAGAGGTACACTGTCATATGCTTTCTGCAGGTCCACGTATAACAGATAGATTTCTTGCTTGATTGCGGTTTTTTTCTCAATCAGTTGTGTAACACAGTATAGGTGGTCTACTGTAGACCGACCGGCTCTAAATCCAGCTTGTTCTTGCGCCTCTAGATCTTTATACTCGCTTTCGATAGCGTACTAGTTACTGCAATCCCCCTATAGTTTTCGCACTGGTCTCTACTACCCTTTTTATGGATTGTTGACATTATGGATATGTGCCATTCAGTTGGTATGTCCCTGCCATTTAGACAATCTTGGAAGAGTTTTCTAAGGTGTTCGTATAGCGTTTCGGTTCCAGCTTTAATTAATTTGGCGGGAATATCACCTGGTCCTGGGGATTTTCCGTTTTTAAGTGACAGAATTACTTCTTTAACCTCCCCTTGACTCACTCTTAGTGGAGACGAAATTATGTTAATTCTAGCTATGTTTGTTTCCGTATTAAATTCTGGTCTATTCTCGGTTAATAGATTTTTGAAGTATTCTTGCCATTTCTGTGTTGATATTGGCGATATTATTTCTTTTGATTTGCTGGTTCTCATTTTCTTTAAAAGCTTCCAACTTTCTGAGCTTTTTCTTCCTCCCAAGTAGGTATTTAATTTTTGACAATTTTTTTCCCAGGCTTCGTTTTTCTTTTGTGTTATTCGTCTTCTTACTTTTGCTTGGGCATTTTTATAGGTTATTTCATCGCTATCGTTATTTGTTGTTAAATATCTGAGGTATTTCTCTCTTTTTTTCTATAATTTCCTCTTCGATTTCGTCATCCCACCAGTATGGTTTCATTCTCCACCGGGTTCCGTTATACTTTCCCAATGCTTCTTCTGCTGCAGCATGTATGCATTTTTTTATATGTTGTTCATGATCTTCTGTGTTGTTTGGTTGCCTGTTTTCTATTGTTTTTGCGTGGTCTGCTTGTTGTGCGTGTTGTTCTTTGTTGAGGAATACGATTTTTGATTTCAACATGTAATGGTCGCTGCCGCAAAAAGGTCCTCTACATGCTTTCACGTCTTGGACCCTCATTTTTGTGTTTTGTCTTACAATGGCATAGTCGAGTATGGATTTGAGATTTCGGGTTTTTTGTGTCCAGGTGTATCGGTGGATGTCACGGTGTTGGTAGAAACCGTTCAAAATTTTCAGTTTATTTTGTTCGCATACTTTTGTAAGTCCACTTATCAGTCCAATATCAGTCCACTTTAAAAAATTAACAGATTCAACTTTGAGATTATTTAGATTCGACAATGTTAATTGGGAAGGAACACGCAAGTTTCCCCGCATCTAGGCACTGGCATAAAATATTAGGTTTGGTGACTTAACCAGAGATGCCTTTTCCAGAATCGGATCTCAGTGCCAGTTAAGGTTCGCGTTACAGATTTAGGGCATCTAGAGGAGACTGTTCGAATACGGATGAACGGATTTGATGTGAGACATAGTATGCCGGACTAGAGGTCCTCTAGAAAATTTCTATTAGAATATTTGCCGACCGTTGCAACTTAAAGGTAATTGTCGGTCTATAAGTTTGCCTTGTATGTTTACATAACATTTTTTTACTTCAAGTTTAAGTTTGGAGCAGGGTGGCAATTATTTAGTAGTTGACAAATTTTAGTTGTTCACAATATGACGTCTTAAATATCACAAAGAAATAGTAAAATATCAGTAAATGGAACCGATGCATTTTACTGCGAATCTTATGGTTAAACTATTCTCTTTTGGAACATTCTAATACAAAAACAACTTTCGTAAGTTGAAGTAGAAAAAATCCCGATGATAACTCATTGTCACATCCACTATATACAGATCGGTAAGACACTCCTAGAAGTGTTCAGTGGCGGCTCGACAGAGGAGGCAAGGGAGGCTTAGCCTCCCCATAATTCATTATGATTTTTTATTTTTTATTAAAAAAATATTTACAATTATTATTTATCAAAATATTTATTATAGCGCTGCCAATTGCTACTCTACCACATCTAATATATGCATTACGCAACACACGGCACCGTCGACACCCCACATTCCTCGCAGTTTCGTAGCATTCTTGTCTCATCTATTATGAAAGAAAGAGACGTAAATAGCCCGGGGCAACTTATCATCGACACGAGAAAGAACGCTGGTGTGGAATCAAAAATGGCATACGTTATAGGATAGGTACGTTACCAGCCTAGCAGAATCTGAGCCTGATCGGGCCTTAAAATAACTGTGGCCTCCTGACTATATTAACCTCAGACGTACCCTTCTTATTTTAACAGATATAATATAGTTCTCATTGGCGGCTAGCCGCACAGGTACTTGTCTTTTTAGTTACCTCGATTCCTTCCGCAGTTCCGCATATGTTTTAATTTTTTACAGTCATGTTATTAAAAATATATATTGTGGTATATTTTAACACATTATTGCATGTCCCAAGAAGAGCATGATTTATTGACTGAGTAGAGTTTTGCTTACTGATAATCAATTTTAACAGCCACTACTTTTTATGTGTTTGTAAGTTGAATTAAAAAAAAAAAAAAATTAAATCAAACATACACATAAATAAAATATAGGTATAAGTAAATAATTATCAAAATGGTATTTACATATTATCCCAAGATTTTTTCTGACTAAATGTTGCTAACTATTAAAAATTCAAAAAAAGTAATATTCAAAATAAAAGCTAGTTTCTGGTCTTGAAATAACTGTGGCCTCCTGACTCGATTAAGCTCAGGCGTACCCTTCTTATTTCAACAGATATAATATAGCGCTCGTAGGCGGCTAGCTGCACAGATACTTGTCTTTTTAGTTACCTCGATTCCTTCCGCAGTTCCGCTTTTGTTTTGATTTTTTATAATCATGTAATTAAAAGTATATATTGTGGTATATTTTAACACATTATTGCATGCCCCAAGAAGAGTATGATTTATTGACTGAGTAGAGTTTTACTTACTGATAATCAATTTTAACAGCCAGTACTTTTTATGTGTTTGTAAGTTGAATAAAAAAAAATAAAATTATATCAAACATACACATAAATATAGGTGTATACGTAATTAAATATCAAAATGGTATTTAAATATTCTCCCAAGATTTTTTCTGACTAAATGTTGCTAACCTTTGGAAAATCGAAAGCAAGTAATATTCAAAATAAAATCTAATTTTATATTTATTGCGGTATAAAAACTGTTGCGTTATGGACTTAAATTAAACCTTATTGGGCGCAATTTTTTTCTCCTAAGGGTAGTCTCCTGTGTTCTAATACCCACGAGCCGCCACTGGAAGTGATCTCATGCATAGTCACTTGGAAAGAATATGCAGGTGTGGAAAATATTTAACTGACCATAGTAATGTCTTCTAAGGCTATGATTTAAAATCATTGTCCGTAATTTGGGTTCTATCATAAAAAGCATTTAGATTGTCCCAAAGCTTTTTCTACAGCAAAACTCTTGAGCGATCGATATTTAGAATCCACGTTGACATATTAATATTATACTAAAGCTAAATAAAATACATACATATTTGCAAAATGTGTTAACGGTTTCATGTTAAACATATGTATTTCCCAGAAACTTCACTGCAGAGAGCTATTATTATTATGAGCCGTGTATGAAGTAAATCAATATAATATGAAAGCTCCCATATATTTGAATATACTAGAATACACGCCACAAAATGAAAATTATAACGGACGGTATTTTGACTGGCATAGGATTGATAATTCCATTGAATCGCGTCTGGATGTTTCACACCATCAAAGGCTATGGTTTTTTCTCAGCATGATAAAGCCAAGTCTATCTTTACCCAAAATATCCTTTATGTTAAAATGGATCGATGGAAATATATAAGAAATTCTTGGCGGTATAAAACGCCAAAACCCCAGATTTGAGTGGGTGGGAACCAAACAACATATAAAACATAATGAAAATTTATTAAGAAGTATTGAAAATCTACGTAACAAGAAAACGTGGTACCGCAAATCATCACACGTTCCTCAGGGTGCAGACTAAAAACATAATTCTGCGATCAAAATATGAAAACAAAAATAAGGTATATCCTAAATGTATCTGTACAGGTTACTTTGTTTTTATATTTATCTATGAATTTTTAAAAACAAACATACATTATTGATAGGACTAATATTATAGTATTAATCACTTTAATGCTAACAAAATTATAGACGAAACTAAATCTACTAGAACTATGACAAAATTATCGAATATATTTATATAGAGAAAATTACAATTTAATAACATTATTTGAATGCAATGAATGCCATGTTTTAACATATCAGTGATTTCTATCACCTAGTATGCATTCATCTGATCTTGATGGTCTATACCACCTATATATTTATTGTAGTGAAAAATGTGGCTTTGATTGTATATTTAAAAGTTTTCTAATATAAAAATTCTGTAATTATAAAATGGCATATTCCATTAAAATTACATTTAAATACTCAGAATCGAGTTCTATAACATATTCCATCGCGAAAAGCCGGGAAAACGGTTTTGCATTTTCCGCAGTTCTCTCGCGGTACCGGTAGAATGCCGCGCCACTTGCCGTGAATCGTGCGCGCGAGGTCCCCAGCTATCGGCCAGCCGTGACGCGATCCCCACCACGCGCCGAGTTAATAAAACCAGGCCGCATCGCACTTACAGACGACAAACCGACACTTCTAGGCGGCGCGGCGACTTGAATGCCAAGAGTCAAGAGTGGGGCTGCAGGATCAGGAACACCAGTGGTCGCGCCGTCAGACGTCAATCGAGGCACCTAAACTTCGCGGTTCTGGCACCAAGGTCGCCTACTCATATCTGGGATGGGGGCTCCGCCGAGATTCTATACATTTTCCTAGCAAAACATACAGACCTAACGTCGACTCCGATCGTGATTCCAGCCCTATCTTTTGATCATCTCCCTATGCTCATTGAGTACGGTAACCCGCTCTCAAAGGGGCAGAGATTTGTATCCAAAACAGTTCACAATTTGGCATAGGCTTCAAAACATTCTCAAAGATTCTCCTCCGATAGACGACATAACGGACATAGACTCACTCGAGAAAGCAGTGGACTCACTGAGAGAACTCATAACACAGACCGTAGCTCAACCCTCAATCCCTAACACATCCAAGTTTTCCAAACAGGGAATACTGTCACCCGAGATCATGTCTTTGATTCGAGAGAAGAACACACTCAAGAACTTGGCTCGTCGGATGAGTGATGCGACCAAGGTCAGAGTCAACGTTCTCACTCAAAGAGTTAAGGATGCGATCTCGGACAAAGTGAGCGAAGAATGGGCTGACAAAACTCAAACTTTGACCTACGAAGACTACTCAGTGTTTAAACTGATAAGAGCACTTACAAAAGGCAGCAGAAAACCGCTGCCTCCCATTACTAACGACAACGTGACACTCACAGATCCACAAGACAAAGCTGAACTGTTTGCAAAGCAATTCTGTGAACAGTTCAGTGAAAACACAGACGGCCACACGGCCAAACATGACAAAATCAGACGAACAGTTCAGATTTTCGCGTCCATGCCTGTGGTCGCGAATCAGCTTCCGAAAACCGCACTGACTGACGTCCAGGACATTGTGCGGCAGACTAACCCCCTTAGAAACATTTGAGTCTTTCAATAATCGTCTGGTAGGCAACTACTTTGACAGAGTTGAAAGACAAACCATTCCGATCCTTAAGCAATCGCTGGCCCCCTCAGAGCCTGGGAGCACCTACAAAGTGTCATTCGACTACGTTAGGTTTAATAACCTACACTAAAGTCACGCTCACGTACACATTCATCAGTACACACACACAGCGCACAAACCCAAACACGACACTATAGCCGAATTAGACCATACCAAGTAACATTGCTGAGACTCAAGCTGCCAAACTCAGATGTCTATATACAGTCGAATATACAAAAGAAGTGATAGGCACTGCCTGGCTTACACAAGGCTGAACTGGCAGAATTCACCCGGGTTCTCGAAGCAGACGACGCAAGCCGACCAGCCGACCAGACCACTCCTCTGAGGACCGCCACCACTACCATCAATTTAAGCCGCCCAGCTGAGACCGGACCCACCTCGCTTCCTGCAGAGCGCGGCCGCCATGACGACTGCCATCGCCCCCCTGTATTGTCCGCCTTCGCTGCTACGACATGAGTAATGTAGGTAACACTCTCCCTTCCATTCACACTACACTCTCTCTCTCTCCTGCCGGGCTGGTGCTTGATACGTTTACGGACAGTTCTACTTTCTCCCTCTCTTTTTAAGGCTGGTGCTTGGCACGTTTATGGCTAGTCTCATCTGTACTCT
>MU185845.1:0-33175 GCA_016904865.1 Pissodes strobi | reverse complement strand
CTCTCTCTCTCCCACAGACAAACACGTAACCTACCTACCACCGTTCCTTACACTGCCTAGCCCACCACAACGGCGTAAAATCGTAGTAGCGAAGTACGACCGGAAAACAGTGAGGTATTCGTGCACGCTCATTTCGGGATTTGCAGTTATTCTGTGCAGAAAGCCTCATCAAGTAATTTACTATTGTCGCATCGTACCCTTTGTATAGTTATCATGGTGTAATACCGTTATTGTTCGATCCTTACCGCCATCGTTTCATGTTTCAGCAGATCTTTCCTTTTTCCGGTCCCGTGTATCCTCAACCGTCAGGTGAAGCTATTCTTGGACCGTTGTTGGAGCGTTTAGAAGGCGAGATCCTGGTGATTGGACTCGCGGATACCGTAATCAAAGTAGCTACGTCGTTGCTGTACCGCTCCTTAACGTTTGATACCGTGGCCTCAATTGAATTTAAGTTTTGATTGTTTGGATTAGCATCAGTTTCATTAGGGCAATCACGATAATACTCTGATAATTTTTGATATGCTAGTTTAGCGTAGGTTTTAACAGGGCATTGAATAAACCATGATTTGTGATACAAGTTGGCAATATTGTACGTTTTCTTTCCGATTCCCCTCCTGCTGGTTTTAAGAAAGTTTCGAAGGGAGCCGGCAACCAGTACTGACATGCACAATAGATCCCTGGTTTGCCGTTTCTCCACTGTAACAAGTTGCCCGGAGGACTGTTGGCCCTTTACCACGTGAATCTAAATGGTGGCGCCCGAGAAATTACCCTTGGATGACATAACTAATGGTTCAAATTAACCGTCTGATAGCAATGCAAGCTGAACCGAATCAAAGCGCCTTACAGCTGAATGCAATGAATGCCCAATTTTTGTAACATTTCCATATTCTTCTATCACATGTATAGTATGCATTCATCTGATCTTGATGGTATGTCCCTCCCATATATTTATTGTAGTGAAACATTATGGTGGGTTTTACATTCAGTCTATTTCTTCCATCCACAAATTCGACCATTTCATTTCCGTGTTCGTTTGATATAATACAAGACATCATGCACAGCAATTGCTGCGATTATTCAAATTGTCCTCCAACACAAAGCACAACTCTTTGTGTTAAAATTAAAATTGTCTAAATAAAAAAAGATTTAAGTTTTTTAGAAGCATCATAACAATTTTTGTTGTATGCCCCTTCCTTCCAAGGTATATACCAAAGTTTTTAGTAGTCCCATTTGATTTTCCCAGCATGTATACAATTTTATACCGTTTTTATGGCGCTTATTCTGGCGAAACAGGCTCGTCGATTGAAAACTGTTGCCCCACATTACAACCATCTTATTGTTACGGGTGGAAATTCTTCTATTTATAAAAGTCATTTTAGGAAGGAATATCGTTTGGTTAATCATCTCTATTGTCTTTTTTTCGATAAGGTCGAACCTGTCTAGTATTCTGACAGCAGTATTCAAATTGTCATTTGAAGATTTTAGTTGAATGACAGTCGATAGTTTTTGACGCGATTACAGATTTTTTTCTGTTTATTAATCTAGTAGGATGAGGGAATACAGAAGAAACGGTTGTTGTTGATTATGTGAGGTTTTTTTGCTTTGTCATTAGCCAAAGAAAATTCCCTGGGTAAAAAGTAGCTCTCGAGTAATTTTCCATTTTTAGATGAAATAGGCTGGAAGCCGTTTGAGACTCTCGAGAGAGGGTTAGTTTGTAGAAGAAGTAATTTCTAGCAACCGCCGTTATGGCAATAAGCCCATTTATTTCTTCAAGATACCCAGGAAGGTTTTGGTGGACCCCAGTTATGGGTAAGCTGTTTTACGTTGTTTTGAAGGTAGAATTCCAATTAGACTATTGGGGCCGAGTTTTGGCAGTTCCGTTATTTTCATGTTTGGTTGCTGTTATGGATTAATTTCCGTTGTAGGGTTCTAGTAGCGGGATTCTAGTAGCGGAGATCTAGCTGCAGATTCTAGTCGTGAAATTCTAGTTACGGACTCCTAGTTGCGGGGTTCTAGTTGCGGATACCCCTTGTAGGGTAGAAAAAACACATTTTACTTGGAACCTGACGAAATCAGGCTACTCATTATGGTTGGATTTACAGAGAAATATGATGGTCAATTTATGGACATAATTTTACAGGAGGTCCCTTACCAAGATAAGTTTTTATTTTTAATCCACATTAACGTTTATCTGACAATGTTGTGCCAGAATTTTTGACTTCGCCGTAGAGACTTTTAAATTTAAACAAAATTTAGTACTCAAGCAGTATTTTTAACCACTTTAATATTTTCTTTAGTATGTATTAATAATCATCTCTATTCATTAGAGTATATATATATATATAATACCTTTTTGTGAAGTGTAGCTACGCCGGCATAGGTCCTTTACTTTCTTCTTTCGGGTACTAGATTTATGGATAGTCTCTAGTGCATATTATAACCGAGGAAGTTTATTCATTCTAATTCTTTTTTCTTTATTATGGCATTGATATTATAACGTAACATAGCATTTTGAGGGATATGGTTTCTGTTTGAAGCTTGCAACTCGGGCTTATGGAAAGGCTATTCTAACCGAGTTGAATTAACTAAGAATAGTTTATGTGATAAGGCCCGGTAATTTTATCACTGCCTAGGTTGCAGGTTACAGCAGAGTGTGACTGGGAAGTGAACTTTCTAAATTTTAACACCTTTCAAAATTTTAAATTCGATTGTCAAGTTGACAAGAAGATGGGTCTAGTCAGAGAGAAATTGTAAATAGTAAATTCTCTTATAAGGCTAGAGGAGCATGCTCTTATTTTTACTTCAGAATAAAAGTATTGGCCTCACTTTTCCGTTATTATTTTGGGTGAATTTGAGAATCTAGATCTTGAGTGGTAACTGTGCAGGTAGCGTAGACTACGACAGGTAATTATTTACTTAATTTGGTATTTGAGTTTGTACTCCGATTCTTTTATTTCCAAGTTTTTTTTTACTGAGTCCGTATAAACAACAATAGGGCTTTGCCAACAAAAGTAAACTTGGTAAAGTCCAACCCCGACTTGGACTTTAACCTATTTTGATTTAATTCCATATCCAGGTACATCATTTTGGAACTTGTTAGTGGAAAAATATAAATATCGAACCACCCTGAGCCGAGCTAGCCTAGGTGTTTGATTGCAGGCGGTGCTGGTAGAACTATAACGAAGACTGGTGTTGACCGAATTTCAAGGTATACATCTGATTACAGTTTATTTATTTCGTAATTCTTAATTTGATAGCAATTTGTCGTTCAACGCCATCTGCCGAGTATTTTTTATCTTTAAATTGAATAACAACAACCCGTCCAATTTCAAATCAGAATTTAACAGTAGTTCTAACTAGATTACAAACAGTAAAGAGTAGAGTTATAATTTGGTTATATAACAAATTATAACGGGTTTTATTTTATACAGTCGATCTTTCTGTCCAGGTTCGTGTCTTGCAAGGTGTACGCACCTCAATGGGTTATAGACTTTTCCTTCCTAACACCTCCAGAGAGGCACACTGCTTCTGCATAATCATTAGTTTCATTTACAATTAGGTCCAGAAAATCATCATCTAGTATAGCACGGAAATAGCCTATTGGCTCAATATCAGGCACTGCCTGCAAAAGGTTTTTGAAAATGGGAAATTATTCATATTCGTAGAGACATCTGACCAATTTGGGACACTTGCTGTTGGAGTAGTAATGGGCACTTGTGATGGTGCTTGTGGTTGTTGCTTCTACTTTGGTCGTCATCATCCATATCCGTAATATCGCCTGACTCGTCCCATAGAAATTTATCATCATTATCTTCGCCAAATAATTCCTCATCACTAGATGCATCTAAAGTCGCTGATAGCTCTTCATCTGTAAGTCCTTTAGGGGCTTGCAAATTAAGCATGCGCTTTTTTAGATTAGGTGGATCCGCCTTACTACTGTCCATTCTAAACCACTTATATAAAAAAAAATCGAAACGAATAAAATTTTTAGACGTACGGATCCGTGTCGGGCAGGCGCAGTGAAAGTGCTAAGTGAAAAAAATACCTCCTGCGCCCTTAGAGAACTTTCGTCTTCTCCTGGATTCTTTCCTGAAAGTAATATCAACATGTCACAGAAGCTGGATACTAATTCGGTAAATTTTTCGTTCCATTAAAAAAGTTGGCCAGTATAAAGCTTTTAGTCGATCTGAAAGACTTGATATTACTTAAATTACAAGAAGTATACAGGGTGTTACAGAATGTTGTGAGGAAATTTTAAGGACAGATTCTTGCACTGCTTGATAAAATAATTTTTATTTTGAAAACGGTGTATCAGAAGGAAAAAGTTCAAGAGGCCCTTTTTCAATAAAATTAATGTGGCTTTAAGGAAGCGATACTAATTTTTTTAGAAACCAGTGGCGCACAGTTTCGTCGCAAAACATAGAGACTTGCCAACTAAAACACCCTGTATCATGAAAATGGAGCATTTCTGGACCCATGTTTATATTTTTTTTTTTTCATATTTTTCGATCTAGAATCTGTCCTTAACTTTTTCTCACAATATTCTGTAACATCCTGTATAAATGGTATAAAAGATCACAAACAAGGAATGATTTTCAGGAATACTACCACGATTATACACAAATATTTCTATGGAAGATACAATAAGATAAATGACCGTTCAGTTATTAAAATTTCGATGTATACTAATCGTTGGCGTTCATCATGTGGTTTTAATTGGTAGAGTCAAGATCATTGATGTATCGAGTTCTCTGCTATAATGGACTCCATCCAGCGAATTACCCCTGTGTAAAATTTTAAGTGTAGCAAAATAATTGGGCCTTCACGAATTAATGCGAAGTTTATAGCCTCAAATTTGTAAGTGCTAGTTAACTAGAATTCTGGCAGACAAAGAAGAATGTCGAAATTCAAGTATATATTTTTAGACGATTACCAAATCGATGATTTGAGAAAGGAATAAATTCCTCGATTTTGCCTCGCTACTATAGAAACTGACTGACGCAGTGATAATGACAAAAGAAAGAAAAAGATACCTATTACAAATCTTATACTGAGATATGATGATGACGTGGCATTTTCGTGATGGCAATAATAACATATTTTATCTCGACGACAATGTTCTTATACATTTCTTTCATGCCTCTATTTAGTGATTTTTTTCTTCTTTTATGAAAAACGGCCAACCTGCAAGACGCGACGAAATATAATATATTATCCGTGTTTTGTGCAAAAAGCGAGAATTCTTTGTACAGTGAAATGAATGCCGCTTGTTCCATATTTCTTAAAATACGAGAAGCTCTCGTTTAGCTTCGGTATATTATTCATTACATGCAAAATGAAAAGAATACTGTGCTTTTTGTAAAACTTTTTACGACGGTTCATGTAACATCGTGAAGAATTTCTTAAATGACGTAGTAAAATTCGTGCAAGTTGAGCACCACTATTGTTCGGGTAGTAAATTTCGACTTAAGCCCCTTTACGATTCAATTATTATTTGCCAGGAAACTCCTTGGAAGAACAAAATATAAAAAATATATATTAAAATTAACAGTGGCAATAGATGCAACCAAATGCATAGTTAATTATATTGCATGTAATTCTTGCCGTTGTATTGTTGAGCAATATTTTGCCTCAGTTTGGGTTAAATGCTCTCATTTAATAATTATTTATAATCCTTAAGGAGCCAAATTCTAACAATGCCTCTTTTAATAAAATTGTTTAGATTTTGTAATTAATTAAATCTATTTGGAAAATTCTTGATATAAAATTAGTAACAATGCAAGTTGCACATATTTGTAATACAAAGTACTTTACCTTCGAGAGAAGCAATCACAAATTTTAGTTAATCATTAAGTTGGCGATTATAAGTGATGCATTATAATCGTTTTCTTTATTTACAGGAACTCTGAAATTGACATGTTATTCAGGACGAATATTGGCCGTCATTTAGTTTCCATCTTAGCTACAGATCATGATAAAAATATTGTGTCTTGTAGCATTTCATTCTTCATTAAGATATTATTAGTAAATGCTACGTGCCTTGTTTTAAGAGTTCAAGCAATATACGATATTAAAATTATTTTCATTGCCAGAATGTATTTAATCAACTCTCTGGAAAAATAACACTTAACCCTTAAATATATTTGTTACATATTTACTCTTATTAGTCGTATTTATTTAGAACCTAAATTATTTCATAACTTAAGCAAACATTAAGTTATTATGCCACGAAATATCAGACGGTCTTTAGCTTTCTGTTTACAAGATGTTGATAAGAACTATTAACCTTTTTTCATGGTTGGATTTCATATAGAAATAAAACATACTTTTATACATTAATTCAAGCCACTGATTCAATGCATAATATTACTAATTCAATCTTGCCTTAATTTTCAATAAAGATTGCGTTATTTTGAATTATCTCTCATCTTTCGTCATTATGCTTCATGCAAGTATAGATTTAAATATGACGTCATTCCTGATTGTGGTTACGAATTTGACTAGATCAATCGAACCCGAGTGACACTGATGTTGAGTCTATATTGAATCGTACATGATTAAACAGCTTTCGCTGCTGGGCGTCAATGATCTGACAATTGACATCAGGAACCAAGTCAAGCGGTCAAGGGGTCATTGGTCTTCATGGTGACCTGATTTTATAATTTTGAATTTAAAACCCATCATGGGTATATCAGGCCAAAAGATTTGTAAAATTTTGTGCCCGTAGGTCTGAGATGGCTAATTTTAATTTATTTTATTCCTTGAGGATGGCTGTTAATTTTTGGGGTTAATCCACCACCTAGAAAGGTAGGTAATGGTTGGCATGTACTTTGTAATTATTGGTCTTCATGGAGACCTGATTTTATAATTTTGAATTTAAAAACCATCATGGATATATCGGGCCAAAAATTTGTAAAATCTTGTGCCCTTAGGTCTGAGAAGGGCTTGGCTTATTTTAATTTATTCTAATCCTTGAGGATGCCTGTTAATTTTTGGGGTTAATCTACCACCTAGGTAATCGTTGGCTTGTACTTTGTACTTGAACTTTTTCAATTAGAATTTACACCTTAGCCTATAGGTCAATCTTGAACTTCCATGCTTGATGGATAGAGTGGAGTAGAGCATGAGACTCTTACTCTCAGGGTCGTGAGTTCGGGCCCCACGTTGGGCGCCATTTATAAATCTGTGGCATTAATTAGCCACAAAAGATTGCGAATGGCTAGCTTTAAATGCGGAGGCCTGGGTTCTTGGCATATGACCTATGTGTACTTAAAAAGAGCGCCACGCGATTTGCGAGATACTGGAAGTTACCTATTCTAGTAAATTGTCTCTAATAGTTGTTAATTGTTTTTTTCAAGAAAGAAATGGGGAAAACAGTCAAGCAGCAAAGACTTCAAACATGAACAAAACAAGTATTCTTTATTTATAAGAATATCCACCCTCTTTTTTTGGGAATAACACATAATTAAAATATGAAGAAAATATCTATTTATACAATTTAAAAATTAAAGTTCTGAAGAAGCTTATCTTGGTAACGCTTAACCCTAGGGGTTTTATTTAAAATAAGTTATACCTAGAGGGAAAAGACTCATGAATCTTTGTTTCCAAGGCTAAATAGGCAAAAGATGTGGAATAATATCTACCAAGTGAGCCTAGCAATTAAAGGTAAAACTGTTAATATTATTTAGTTAGTAACATTAAAAATATAAAATTTTACACAAGGTAGACATTTGATTTTTACATAATAAAAAGGAAAGAGCTGGTCATGAATTAACCCCGTCAGCAGACGTCAGCTGGATAAGTACTTCCTTGTCTGAAGTTTTTGTGGCTTAGAGTGATTTGTTCCCTTATCTCACCATATGAAATTCCGTACTAAACTGAATCGTCTACTCCACCCTATCCATGAAGACCAATGACTTCTTGACCGCTTGACCTCGTTCCAGATGTCAATTGTCAGCTCATTGACGCCCAGCAGCGAAAGCTGCTTTTTCATGCACGGTTCAATAGAGAATCAACATTAGTGTTACTCGGGTTGGCTTGATCGAGTCAACCTCGTAACCCCAATCAGGAATATCGTCATATTAAAATTTTTACTTGCATGAAGCATAATGACGAGAGAGGAGAGTTATATCAAAAGAAAGAAACCTTTTTGAAAATTAAGGCAATATTGAATTAGTAAGATGGTACGCATTGAATCATTGGTTTAAATGAATGTATCAAATCATGTTTTATTACTATATGAACTACAACCATGAAGAAAGGTTAATAGTTCTTATCAACACCTTGTAAAAAGAAAGCTAAAGACCGTCTGATATATCGTGGTATAATCGCTTAATGTTTGCTTAAGTTGTGAAATAATTTGGGCTCTAAATAAGTACGACTAATAAGAGTAAACATATAGCAAATATACTTAAGGGTTAAGTGTTATTTATCCAGATAGTTGATTAAATACATTCAAAGCACAATATATGAAAATAATTATAATAACGTATATTGCTTGAACTCTTAAAATACGGCAGTAGATGTTGCTGATATTATCTTAATAAAAAATTAAATGCTACATTCTAATTACACTCAATGAAAAACCTTAAGATTATACTTATTTTTGAGCTCCTGTTTGGATAGTCCTCAAACTTCCCTTGTTATTTATTTTTGATACCTATTTAATTAATACCTAACGTCAATTTAAAGTCTAAATGAGTTGAAAATAAATTCCTCATATACTTTTTGCATATTTGTTAAGATTTTTAAACAAAATCTTCAAATTGCTAACTAAAATAGCAACAAAATCCCAACTTGTGTAATACCCTGGTCATCATATCAACTAATAACATAAACAACATATTTATTTTATGTTTAATACAGAACAAAAATAATGAAATATACAATGCAAGATTAATATGAAATATCCGGTTTTCGATTTAAAAACACCATCAAACAATTATTCATAAATTATAATAAAAATAATATTTATTATGACTACAATTATGAAAAACTGTTATGGTGAGATTCTTCCACAGTAATATACCATTTTTAATTAAATAAAATATGACACAACGGAATATATATTTATATATATTTTTAAGATGGAATGAGTACCTATTTTATTGCATATTTAATTATTTTTTAGATCACTAATTATCATTATATTAAAGACTTCCGACAGTCACGAGCAACCATTTTAAAAAAATTAACTTTTAAATTGCATCCAGAATATTAAAATTTACGTAGTACTCCTTAAAACATGGTCAAAATATACATCTCTCTAAACTATGTAGTAGTCGTAGTAGTAGTAGTAGTAGTAGTAGTAGTAGTAGTAGTAGTAGTAGTAAGGGTGGGGGGCCGAAGCCCGGTAAGTAGTCCTATAAGTCCCTTTTCACCGTCCCCGATCCGCCCTCCCCTACCTGGCTACTTCCAACACCCGGCCCGCACTGAAACGTCCCGTCACCTTGAGGTGAGTACGTCCTCCCAGTCCAGATCCTTTAGATCTTCCCGAGCAAGTGTTGGTGATCCCAGTATCTTCCTCCTTAGGCGACTCCACCTATCACAAATTCCTATATAGTGGTATGAGGACTTCTCCCCTGTCCCGCAGTTCGGGCGGAGTGGGCTCTCCCTCACGCCGATAAGGTGCAGATGTCTGTTTAGGCTTCCATGCCCAGTCAGAATACCTACCAAGTTCCTGATGTCCTCTCGGCTCTTTTTTAGCAGTCGCCTTGCTCTGGATCCGTCAGGATTTAGAATCATTTCCTTGGCTTGTCTGCATCCTTCTTTTCCTATCCAATTGTGCTTTGTCTTGTTCCAGGCCCAGTTATTAAGTTCCTGAGAGATTTGCCTTTTACTTAAGCCCAGACCAGGTTCTGGACCGACGAGGTGGCTCATTGAGCCTTGTCTTGCCAATTCATCGGCCCGTTCGTTGCCCTCGATGTCACTGTGCCCTGGAACCCATCTGACTCTTACTTGCTTGCGCACAGGTTGCTACTTTCAAAACAGCAAACACCTCCGCGTGGAAAACAGTGGCATATCTACCCAGCGGAGTGATTTCTCCTGATTTAGTGTTGTCTAGGTCTACGCCGGCTCCGGATGACTGTGTATTAGCCAACCATGAGCCGTCAGTGTACCATGCGTGTACGCTGCTCGGCGTACGTACCTGGCCTGACAGCCACTCTTCCCTTGATGGAAATTCCACTTGGAAATTTCTTCTCAGTCTTAATCTGCCATCTGGAATATTGCCTTTGGTCGCAATGATGGGTAGATCCCTAGTCATTTTGGCGGCAATAGTCGTATGGCCTTTCCCTGTGTAGTCCGTTCGCCATAGGCCGCTGTTGATCATCCTTTTGTGAACCGCCATTGCCTCTATCTCAATCCAGATCGAGAGGTCCGGCAGCCCTAGGATGATGTCCAGTGCTGCCCCGGGAGTTGTTTTCAATGCTCCGGTAATACCCAAACAAGCCAGCCTTTGCAGTCTGGCCAGTTTCTGGGCATTAGTGGCTCTGGCCACCGCTGGCCACCAGACCACGGATCCATAGGAAATCCTCGGTCTTATCACAGCCGTGTACAGCCACTGGAGGATGTAAGGTTTTAAACCCCACTTCCTACCTACCGTTCTCCTTAGTTGCCACATAATAGCTCCCAAATATTTGACTTGTTGACTTAGGCTCAGTCTCGTCTGGTAGAGCATGGGATGTATAAAACCTGTTATATTTCATTTCCTTGTGAAGAGAATGAGTTCGGTCTTCCCTGGGTTTACTGAGAGACCATTCTCCTCACACCAACCTTGAACTATCCGACACGCCACCTGCATACGCTCGCAGACCGTTCTCACGAACTTGCCCGTGATCATTACTAGCCCGTCGTCAGCATATGCTTGTGCGTAGAATCCCTCAAGATTTAACCTTCTCAGGAGGCTGTCCATCACCAGGCACCACCAATGTGGCGAGAGGCAGCTGCCTTGTGGGCAACCCCCTCTTACCCCGGCTTCGACGCAAACTTCGCCCAGCGTGGCGCTGATCTTTCGGTCTTCCAGTGTCGTTTTTACCCACTTAACCAAATGAACTGGTGTTCTCTTGGCCTGGAGGGCTTGACAGATAGTTTTCGTTTTAGCCTTATCGAAAGCTCCTTCTACGTCAAAGAAGAGCGCTAACGCCATTTCTTTGTTTTCTATTGCCTTTTCAGCCCTTCTAACTACAGAATGGAGATCCGTTTCAGTCGACTTCCCCCTTCTGTAGGGGTGGTGATGATCATGCAGAGGAGAATCAGTTAGGATCTCTTCCATGATGAACTTGTCAATAATTTTTTTTTCATTGTCTTCATTAAAAGTAAAGTTAGACTTATAGGCCTAAAGGACTTGGGATGGGAATAGTCTTTCTTCCCTGCCTTGGGGATGAAGACGACATCCGCTGCTCTCCACGCTTATGGAACGTACCCTAGTGCTATGCTGGCCTCGAAAACTCTCTTTAAGTAAGGGAGTAACGTGTCAAGGACCGCCTGCAGCATCATGGGTATAATTCCATCCGGCCCTCCTGCTTTATATGGACTGAACTCCCCCACTGCCCAAGTTATGGATTCCTCAGTCACCACACTACGGGCAAGGTTCCAGTCCATCTCTGGCTCTGGTTCCTCGTCCCAGTTGGTAGTCTGTACCTCTCCGGGGAAGTGGGTTTTTAGAAGAAGCTCTATCGTTTCCTCTCTGTTCGCCGTCCATTGTTCGCCTGTTTTCAGAGAGCCTATCTCTTTTTGCCTTTCCGAGCCCAGCAGCTTAAGCAGACGCGTTGAGTCCGAGAGAGACTCCATCTCTCCACAGAATTTCCTCCAGCTGTCTCTTTTGCTGCGTCGGACCTCGATTTTAAATTTCCTTCTGATTTCCAGATACACATCCCAGAGCTCCTGCCGCCCTTCCCTGAAAGCGTGGCGGTGTGATCTTCTTACGTCTTTTTTAAGACGGTCCAGAGTATCACTCCACCAAGGCAGCCTCTTGTCGCTTGCTTTCTTAAGTGGGCACGCTTGTTCATAGGAGTCGATGATCATACTGTTTAGCTTTACCACCTCAATTTCTAGTTCTTGTTTTGATGAAATAGCCTGCCCTAAAGTTCCCATGGACATTACCAGACTTTCCCTAAATTTGTTCCAGTCGGTTGCCCTCGGAATTCTTTTCAGTGGCTTCTCCATCTTATCCGATTTAATTTCGAATCGGATCATTCTATGATCGGACATAGTCTCTAAACTATACCTTAATCCAGAATTTCAAAATCCTTAGCTGGAATAGTAACAATGTTTCGAAATAATGTACAATACCTTGAACACTCTTTTTAATACATATAAATTTATTGATCCCTGGTGGCTTCCATACTATTGTATATAGAATCTTTATAGCAGAGCGCCTTTCCAACCATATTAAGCAGTATACGTCACTTCTGCTGCCCTTAATCGACTTTCTTTGATGCGGTCAACAACACACAGTCATATGACTGTGGGAGGAGTCTACTTCAAAGTCATTTAATATCTCAACGATATTTTGAAGTCAAGAAGCTCAAGGTTAAATAGCAATAGGAAAGTAGTGGGGAAAAGCGTAAACAGGATTCACCCTCTACTGTCGCGGACCGAAATATTTAATTTGTTTTTGTGTGAAAATATACACATCCATAAAGTAAAGTCGATGGGTGCTAACTTAAGATTATTTAAGGATGCTAGCAATAAACTTGTACTCAAGGTCAATCAAAGATAAAGTCATAAAGGCCCAAAGTCATGCGTAAAGTGTTTACCCCAAGATCACTCAAGTACATACAATATCAAGGACAAGCGGGCTCAAGGGGAAATACTAACGTAAGATGGGTGAGAGGAGAACCTTAATGGTGATTCGTCCTTTACTGTCAATAACGAAAATACTTGCTAAGCCAAACAAGAATAG
Organism: Pissodes strobi; assembly: GCA_016904865.1. Classification (NCBI taxonomy): domain Eukaryota; kingdom Metazoa; phylum Arthropoda; class Insecta; order Coleoptera; family Curculionidae; genus Pissodes; species Pissodes strobi. The sequence goes on along the minus strand of MU185845.1, from coordinate 20,271 downwards.
AGGAGAAAAATGTACAAAAAATAAACAGGGTACTGTTTAAAATATTGGTCAGAAGGTTCCTTACCAATCTGACATTATATTTGTTTTCTTCTTTGTGAAAATATGCATACCCATAAAATAAGGTAGCTGGATACTAACTCAAGATTATTCAATGATAAAGGCATGAAGACTCAAAGTCATGCAGAAGGTGTTTACCTCAAGATCACTCACGGACACAGTGAGAAGATGAGTGGGGGGAGAATCTTAGAGGTAATTCGTTATTCACACACACATACACTCTTAGCCAAGATCATTTACGGACAGTGACATGAGGACAAACTTCAAGGTCATTTAAAGTCACATTATGTCAAAGGCTTCTCTAGGTCAAGTGGGTTTAAGATCAAATAATCACATAAGATGAGGAGTAGGAGGAGACGCGCGAAGGGAATTTTAGCATCTACTGTCGAAATCCGAAATATCTAGCAAGTCCAAGATGATCAGAAAAGGAAATTTTAAGTACTATTCAAATGTACAAAAAATAAACATAGGGTGCTTTTTAAAATATTGCTCAAACGGTCACATCACAATCTGAAATTATTTTTAATTGTTTTTTGTCAAAATATGCATAATTATAAAATAAATTAGGTAAGTAGTAACTCAAAATTATTCAAGGAAACACAGGATACGCTCTTAACAAAAGTAAGCGAAGGTTAATGCTATAAGGACGCAACGTCCTTTGTGAGAAGTTTACTTTAATTCAGGGATACACAATATCAAGGGCATCTTGAGGTCAAGTCTGCTTAAGGTCAAATGTCATATCAGATGGGTAGGGGGACGCCTAAACGATTTCACCATCTACTGTCGAGAACCCAAATAATTGGCAAGTCAAATAGGATCAGAAAAGGAAATTTTAAATACTATCCAAATGTACAATAAATAACCATAGGGTACTATTTAAAATATTGCTTACGCCTGAAATTACGTTCAATGCTTTTTTTTATCAAAACATGCATAATCGAAGAATAAATTAGGTTAGTACTAACCCAAGTGTCGGTATAAACAATTAATTCTTAAATCATTTAAGACCACAAAATAATTAACCACTTTAATTAGTGGACTGTATTAAAATAGGGTGGTGGTTTTTTTCATAGGGTGTGAATTGAAACATGTATTTTAGGTATCACGTACTTTAATAATGCAAGATTTAATTTGAATTAACCATGATTAATATATACAATGATTTCTAACTACTTTCATTCATCCTAGATGTCTAACAAAACTTCTTGATTATTTAATTTAAAATGAACTCTCTTTACTGAATTAATTTACCTTCTTTTACTAATTCAACTAACTGTCTTTTCGTTTACACAGAATACCTTGTTACTTTGCTTCTGCAATTATTCTCTCAACTATACTTCACCAGGGAGGTAAGACTTCGAACATTTGATTCGAATCTCAAGTACACGAATAGATTTGTCTACTACAAATTTCAAACGCTATTTTACCTACTTCTATCTTCAACAGGAGAGATGCTACGAGTTGTGTTGTCTCGAGAAAATGCGTTAACAAGCTCAAAAAATCCTTAGTTCAGTGTTGAAAGAAGGGAACACAGAGTACAGCAGATATTTTCTAAAAACTACTTAATATATTGGCGTCAAACAGGGCTACGACTGGGTAGATATTCTTGAGGCCAAATGCAACTAAAATCTAATTTTTCCTACCGGCGCGGACAGGAAGAACAGAGCGGGAAATACGCGTACGCTGATGCATTTGAAAGGGTAGAAACATGTTCTTTCTTTATTTGACATATTATTCTTTACACAACATTGACAAAAACAAAGATATATTATATTGAAAACGATTTCCTTGCTTTCTAGCAACTGTTTCATATAACGGAATCTATGCTTCGGACTAAGGAGTAACTGAAATACGATATTTTAAATGCACAAATTGCTGTTTACCTGGAGTAAATTTAGTTGGGTTTGAATTATAACTCACAATACAAATACACGGTGTTATCACCAAACTATACGTTGAAAAACGATAAGTTAATACACATGTTGGGGTGTTTCCCCAACACCAAGATTATTCAAATATAGAATACACTCTTAACCAAGGTCATTCAAGGCTAATGCCATGAGAACACAATGTCTTGTGTGAGAAGCTTACTTCAAGGCCATTCAAGGGCACACAATATCAAGGGCATCTCGAAGTCAAGTGGGCTAAAGGTCAAATGATCACATGAGATGAGTAGGGGAAGACGTTTAAAAGAAATTCCCCATCTACTGTCGAGAACCGAAATATTTGGCTAGTCAAATAGGATCAGAGAAGGATTTTTAAGTAGTATCCAAACGTGCAAAATTATACTCGGTACTCGGGGTAGTACTATTTAAAATAATTATTATCTGGGCATTTTCCAACATCAAGTGTTAAGTATGTAATTATTTTTTTGTCAAAATATGCGAATCTATAAAACTGACTTTCAAGGAATTAGCTCAAATAGCCAAGTCGATAACAAATTCGAAATTATAACCTTATTGTTTATAGCACACTGAACTATAATCTTTACATTTTTATACTACATATTTGAGAGCCTTAATTTTTTATTAATTTCGACAAAACCGAAAAACATTAGTGGCATTTAAAAACCAGAATTTTTTAAATTAATTAAATGTGAAGGTTTCGGTTTTAAGTCACCTTTCGTTCAGATTTCATTTTAATTTATATGCAATTGGCATATACTCTATAAACGCTTCTTCACGTAGGGAGTTATTGAAGTTCAAGGTTCCTCCTTGACATTACGCTGCTAGATGCATGTAGGATTTAAATATATTTATTTCCCTCTTAATGACAAAACTAGCATTTTCTTTAAATACGCAACATAAAAAAAGGTCCAATCAATTTACACTATGAAAGAGAAAAACGTCTATTTATTTAAAACCTGAATCAGCATCAAAAGCAGAGAATTATCGTGTTGTCAAAAATCGGAAATATGGTTTACGAATGATAAATGAGACGAAAGATAATCTTTAGGATTCTGCGGAAATGCTTATCGAAGAGGAGACATTAAAAAATAAAATTTTGCTGCGAATACATGGGATTAAGTAATAATATCTAAAAAGGCAGATCGTCGAGGAAAACTCCTGGAAAGGAGAGTCTGACACTAACTTTACACTTTATCACGAGATGTCAGGAGCAAAATGTCTGGAAGAATAATACGATGCAGAGTGGCTATATAAAAAGGTTAAGAGTTGCGTTTACATGCGGAAGATTGTATAATATAATGCTGATCGGTTTTGTTTTTGACGTAAAAGACGTACTTATACGTTGGAGGGTAAATTCACGTTCAGTTTGTGGAATTTTAGATGAACAATTTATTTCGATGCAGTAAAAGAAAAATGTGAAATAAGCTTTTTTGTGATTTTTTCCGGGTAATGATTCTTGAATAAAACGGGCAACTGTAAAGTTGCTTGTTTTTCTTTTACAGCTATGAGTTAAGGTTTTCCAGGTTCTTCATCAGTGAATATTTTAATCATTAAATTAAATATTTAAGGACTACATGAATCAGTTGTTTTATCAACGACATAGTTACTTCCAATTTCATTCTTTATTGTATTTAGCACGATACTAAACACCTTTCTAACGACGTTTTTCGATAATGTTCATTCATGTGGATCATTAATTGAATTTGAATATTTTTACAGGAAAGCCTTTACTTGTGGGTTGGTCAGCTTGTTTAAAGGAATATTAACAGCGATAAACATTTTACACAGATCGTCGTTAAATTCTCACTGGTCATGGCTTTCGTTTTTAAAAGTCTTAAAAGGCTGCCTCAATGTAAGAAAATAACATAGAAATCCCAAAACATGCTTATACACGTTTGGCAAGAAATCTTTATCCATAGGATTTTAATGCGATAACAGAGTACGTTAGATACGAGACCTAAAGTTAAAAAGAGACACAACGTATGCCATTTCTTGCGCAGCTTTCCCCTTCCAGCAAGGCGTGGTCACTCGGCGTTCGCTGTCGGCTGTCGGCTGTCGGCGACCATCCGATTATCCCATTCGAGTTTAGCAGCGTTACCGTTTTAGTACATTTGTACTAAATTTAGTACATTTTTCACATGTAAGTACAATAGTACATTTTATAGAGATATTGGTCAAATTTAGTACATTTCACACGAGCGCTCAAAAATTGATTTTCTTTCATGCAGCATGCAGCAGGACCATCTAGTATAGATAACCGCTAAAAGTTACGCTAGCCTTGTTTGAATGAAGAAGCAATATGAATCTTTACAGGATCCTTTAACATTAAACTCTTCTGCCTCCGTCACACGGATCGCTGGTAATTCCCTGCCGGCCGCAGAAATCACAAGCGCCTAGCAATTAGCGATAGAGGCAAATTTTTGATGCGATACCGTAGATGCGCAATGGTGAAACAAGAATAATAGGCATTATTATAGATTTGCATGACCCTTCGCTCGCTCCGGGGGCGCAATCAACAAGAACTAACCAAAATTAACCCAAAATTAAGAAAAAAAAGTAATTTAATAAAAAACAAACATAACTTTAAAAAAGATAAACAAAACATCTCTCCGGACCGACGGGAATTGAACCCGCAGCGCAGAAATGACAGATAAACACTGCCTACTACACTACTGAAGCAGTTTCTCTAGAACGTAAAGACATGGATAATTCCTTTGAATATAAAGAGACAGGAAGGAGGCTTTCGCAAATTCTTTGAATATAAATCGGGCGACAGAATCGGCCATTTTGAACAACCAAGTATGACTCACTGTTTCGGTTGTACGCTGTCAGCTTCGGATATGTAAATGTTTTCTGTTTTCTATTAATTTTAAGCTTATTTAAGGTGTTTTTACAAAGTAATGGGTATTAGGAAATTTTACAATTTTGTGTTAAATAGTTCAATATTTGCAAAAATAGACTAAAACAGTGAAAATAGTGCTGTGTATTTATCAAAACAACACTAATAACAAAAATGGTTAGTTGTGCATGTTCTGCCTGTTTCGTGACGCCAAAAAATACAAATACCTAAACAATTAGGCGTAACTTTTCACAGGTAAGTACCTTTAGTCTTTTTAATTCTGTATTTGCTCGAATATATAAAGAAAACAGGAGTTTATTTACACAGAATTTGACAGAAGTGCGCCATATGCAACAACCGTCACCAATATTTGAGCTTATACATACTCGTTCCTTTATTTTTATATTCCAAGGGATAATTCCGATATCTCGGCCATATTACGCATGCACGGTATCGCATCGAAAATTTGGCCCCTATCGCTAGACGCTTTTCAGAAAATCCCGGGCGTCTGCTTTATACATATTTTATTTTCAGTTAGCTTAGCTGGTGATGTTAGTTAGCGGTTGGCGTTTATTTATCTTGCCTCTTGTGTTTCAGATGTTTATTCTGAGTTAAGAAATTTGTTTTATTTAATGTTAGATTTTTTCTTGATTTTGGTTTTAAAAATATATGTATTCGAAATTATAAAGGAACTGTAAGTTTCATTTCTATACAATTAATTAATTTACAAAATACACTTTGCAACGAAAGTGAGCTTACAGCTTTTAATTGGCGATAAAACACAAAAGGGTCTAGCCATAAGGGGTCAAATTTTCGATGCGATACCGTGCATGACCGAAATATCGGAATTATCCATGTCTTTACGTTCTAGCGAAGCTCCATCAACGCCTTCTGGTGTAGTAGGCAGAGTGTTTGCCTGTCATTTCTGGGCTGAGAGTTCGATTCCCGGTCGAGACAGATGTTTTGTTTACCTTTTTTTAAATTATGTTTGTTTTTATTAATTTACTTTTTTTCTTAATTTTGGGTTAGCATTAAGTTAGTTTTGGTTAGTTCTTGTTGATTGCATCCCCGTAGCGAGCGAAGGGCCATGCAAAGCTATAAAAATGCCTATTATTCTTGTTTCGCTATTGCGCATGCACGGTATCGCATCGAAAATTTGACCCCTGTGGCTAGACGCTTGTTAAAAAACTGTTTAGTACAATTTAGTACATTTTCGGGATATTTGTAAGTACATTGGTAAAATCGTCTGCGGTAACACTGGAGTTTAGTTTATTAGTAGTTTTTACTCTTTAGTTTAGTAAGGGACACGTCGCAGATTATTTCTGGCATTCTTCATTTTTACGATTTTTACGAAATTTTCTTTGTTTCTTAGTTACTTTTAATCACTGTTCTATCCGAAAATACAACAGTCACTTAAAAATTATTGATTACAAAAGGCTGTGCGGAAATGATGCAAAATAAAATAACCTGTTTGACCTGTTTCTATGCGCTTACAGACAGTGTTGCCAGGCGATTCTCAGATTTCACCAGATTCTGCGAATTGAAAAGTTGTCAGATTTCACCGGATTTTATCAGCAGTTATGTTTTTTTTTTTAACAAATTGTTTACAAAAATTTAATAATTAATAATTTCCACCCAAATCTGATTAAAAACTTAATTTAAAAAGAAAAATAAAATATGAATGGTTCTATTATTCAATGGAACGAAAACATTAACTGTTTAGCATTGCAAACTTAACTTTAACTTAACATGACATACCTGTTCAATAAAAATTTAAACTGAATACGATATTTTTACATCTACTTCATCAATTACTATAAATGAATGCAGAACGTTTAACCAAAAGCTTATCTGGAATATTGTAGCAAAAGCAATGTTTGCTATTTTCGTTTGTTTGCCTGAATTCAGTCCAAACTTGTATCAATGTTACTATTTTGCAACAATACTCTCTATCTAACATAGTACAATTTAAAAAACCAGTAGAACAAAGCGTCATACACAATGAGCAAACAATGGATCTTCTTAAATTGCAAAAATCCTAAATGACGAATAATATGTCGAAATTAATAGGTAGGGGAAGGAAATAATTCAAGAGCAAGACTCAACGCAAGCAAAGCGGAAATATGATGCTCGGACTTTATTTTTAACTCGCGTGTACCTATCGCAAATTTTCGACCTTCGGGCCTGCTCATTTCGCAGCAGCCCACTGTTTTCGTTCTAATATTTCACTTCACACGTGCCCGTCTGCTCGCTTCGCTCGTTCCGGGGGCGCAACCAAACAAATCTAACCCAATCTAACCCAAGGCAATGCAATGAAAATGAAGAAAAAATAACTTTGAAAAATATATGAAATAGCGCGTACGCATGCGTGAAGGCTGAAAATTGCAGTAGGTAGACGCGAATTATTTTTATATTTTAGGGTGACCGAATTTTCGGGGAAGTTCCGAACTCTAAAAAATCCCAGCAGGCATTGCAGTGAGGCCGTTATAGTATAAATTTACCAAAGTACGTACAATACAATAGAGGTTTTTATTTTACTGCAATCCGCATTTTCACCAATCAACAACATCTTCTCAAAATCACCAGATATGATGAATTTTCACCAAGTTTGGCAACGCCGTAATACGTAGGTTCGTCGGTCTGCCTCGGTGGTCTTCGTCGCCAACGAAGGTCGTCCTATGCGAGAGCGTCAGCGCGTTTGTTGCTGAATGGAAGGGGAGTAGGGGAAACCAGGGGAATTCCGTCTCTTTCTCTTTTTAACTTTAGGTCTCGTATTTAACGTACTCTGTTATCGCATTAAAATCGTATGGATAAAGATTTCTTGCCAAACGTGTATATGCAATAGTTCTCAAAATATGCATTTCTCCTTCAAAAAAAATAAAAATATGCGAAAATACCTATATGCAGTATCCATAAAATCCGGTCTTTATGAATAAGGATGCCCAAATACCACCCTGGATTGATGGAATGTAGTAGAGTAATACTTTGAAGTATTTAAGTCCGTGCCATTTAGATCGTACCAAGTTACCAAGCGATCCAAGTCAGTCTGGAGTCTCACACAGCCATCGGAGGAAGATACCTCTATGTACGATAATTTTAAATCATTCGCAAAGAGGAGGAGCTGGTTTTGCCAACTCAAGAAAGAATCGCTAACACTCATGTTATTAAATTTTGATAAAAGGCCTGTGTGATTAACTCTGCCGAAAGCCTTAGAAAATCCGCATAAAGAGATCTCCTTCAGGGCGTCCGACATAAAGTCCACATATTATGTCAGCCGATTAAGCTCAATGCTCTTGCCCACCTGGAAACTAAACTGCTGATCTATAGTACAAATATCCAATTCAGCTGTCAAATATTTAGATATAAGATCAGGGGAATGCATGGCGTTCAAAATGCTAATAGGTCTATAATTGCTAACAACCCTCTATTACCCCACTTATGAATTGGGATTAAGTAACTCTCAACTTCCAAAAATCCGAAAACCTCCCCAACTTAAGAGAGAAGTAAAACATAATGCGCAACAGACGGGCCAAAATATTTATATACGAATAGACATCTGATATAGCAATAGAATAACTAGTGATATTAATGTTTGGAAACTCCAAACCGCTTGTATGTTTGTCGCACATATTTGATATTTCCAAACCTGAAGTACAACTGACGCCATTATAATAAAAACTCTCTAGGGAATTAACAAAATTCCAAAACGGTTTGGGGTTTGATGTCAGCCAGTTTTCTGTGAAAGCTCCAAAAGAATCATAAAAATCCACTGATTCTCATGGTAATCCTCCCAAAGACCAGATATTTTATATCGCTTATGGGTCCTTTTCTTCTCAATTATACAAACGGTTGAGCTCCGATGAAAACCATCTGGCAAATTTCCCAGACGAGATCCGCTTAAAAGGGACATACGTCTCGATTGCCGAATAAGTAATATTAAAACACATTTTACCATGTGATCCAAATTGGCCTGTGCAAGAATAACATCCCAGCAAACGCTTCCCAAATAAGCATTTATAGAGCTGAAATTAACCGACTTAAAATCTCTTTGATAGCCATATAATCGCCCACACCCAACATAGAACCATCTTTTACTTTGTTGCCAGTTATTTTATCAACAATTTTTCAATATATTATAGAAAAAATCATGTTTGTATTTTTCAGGCTGATGGCTGCAATTGTATGGATCAACCTCTTTTAAATCTTTAATTGAAGGCTCGATGTTGTTATGCTCTCGTGTGTACCTTTTCGCTGCTGCCCATGCGACTTCAGTAGGGTTCAGATCGCACATATACGGAGGTAACCTTAAAGACGTATGACCGCAACTACGTAAAAGGGTATCAATCAAATAATTTTTTTCTGTAAGGTTATTGGCTTAGATTACTTCATATAATTGAAAATTTCTCCATGTAAGATCAAATTTGAGATTGTTCATCTGATATCAAAAGAGCATACTACTTTCAAAAACAAAGGTGTAAATGGCAGCTTATTGTGCTCAACGTTAAGTGGGCATATCTAAACATTTATTTTCTGCTTCTCCATTAGAGACATCAATAATGTGATCAATTACCTCACCTGCGGTGCTTATAATTGTTTTCCCCTATTTGTTCGCCATCGTCATTTATACATAAATTTTAAAAAACACAAACATTATGTACTTGTCTGGATAGATAAACACCTCCAATTATAATGGACTAGTGCAAAGTTTAACAGCTTACCGTCCTATCGTTTAATTAGCGCATATTATCCTTGCGATGATGGCCAATTATTAACAGCGTATAGATTTGGTTTTGCGGATTTTAATATCCTGTTCCACATAGTAATATCAGTTTCCCGGTGTCAAAGGACTAGCTGGTTATCTTTCCTCTCCCGTAGTATTCCATATCTCCCACTAACTGGCACCATCTCTAAATTCTCGGTGAACGGCGCTTGAATTAAAAAATGTTTGTCTAATTATCAGTTTACCACAGCAATGAGTAGCTTCGAGTTCAATTCCCAAAGGATGAACTGTTAATTAAACCATTTTCTTTAGGGAAATAAATACCAAGTGCCAAATTACTTAACAAAAAGTACCCTCAAAACCACCCTATTACCGCCTGGAATGGGTGTTACGTCACATAGTTAAGGTCCTTATAAGATTGACGGAATGTGCATTTGCTCACATATAGTAGAAACTATCCCCCCTAAGTTGTAACATTCCGATTTGGCCAGTGTAAAATATTTTTAAATTTCATTTTATATGCTGCATTTAGCAAAAAAATGCTGAATTTTGCGGTAAGAGTTATTGGGAAGAGGTCAATACTCTTCGGTCAGTTAATTCTAAATTTATTGATGCGATTTGCTGGAAATAAGCTTAAGGTTGCCGCATTTACTATTGTAAATTAATTTTATTCCAAATATAGGTTAACCATATATTTGTCTTAGCTTTTATAACACTGTTGTGGCCTTGAGTAGCTGTTTTGATCATTCCTGTCTCTCAGGCACTTTGTGACTATATTTATTTTAGTTGATAAGCGAACCACAGATCGCTTAGGTTTGATCAAATCACTAAAACATGGTATTATGTTATTACTAAAGCTTTGCGTAATTTATATTACAGTACCGTAGAACGGCCAGCAAACCGTTCTATATTTTTAGGAATTGTGTTAATAAAACCTGCTTTTAAGCTTCATTAGATCCATCAAATTCATATTTTATTTTCGGTTTAAATATTTCATAACTTTTGAGAACTTATGAGAAAACTTTTTGGGACCTCTGGCTCTGGCTGGTTTCAGATATTCATATTTATCTTTCCACGCGGCATGCTGCAATGTTCGCAATATTCGGTTGGTACTGTTGGCGGCACTGGGTAGTAGGAGTGTGCTATTTCCCATACTTGCTGCTGTCGATTTAGATTTCTAAAAGTTTATCGTTTTGTTGGGGAATATTATCTAGTATTTCTTGAACAATTTCATTTTAGCACATTAATTGTGGCTCCCGCAGTCGTTTTACAACCATAATAAACGAAAACTAAGTCGTTTATTATTTTAGAATTATTCCTCGTATTGAATCATTAGATTCGTTAGGTATTTTCTCCGCCCTACAATGTTTTTTTCCTTTACTCTGATAGCAGTGGAAAGGCAAATTGACTGAAACCGAGGTTCTCGTTAATTTCGTTCTTCTAGAAATACCCTTCGAGGTGAAAAGAAGGTTTGCTTTGGTGCAGTCATAGTGACTTAACATTAATATTGTATCTTATACTACCCTCTTTATGTATATTGTGTTGGTTTCTAGTTTGTGTTTTGACACGACCAATTAATCGGGATCTAAATACTGTAATAGGTAAGCATTTTCTCTGGAATTAATCTTTTTTTATTGCTTGTGGAGCACGTGAACGTCATGATGGTAATTGCCTCTTCCTATATTTCCAGAGGCTTCCGAGCTCTTCTTACTAAACCGAGACCGTTGGCTCTCTAGCCACCCTCCGCCAAAAGCGAGGTAATTATTGCTACAGTTTTTTTTGTCTAATTTAACGATTTAATTGCTTTACCTGTGTTAACCTTTTTTTGTACATTGCCTACCATTTGCTTTGCTTTCCATGTGTTATCTTATCTATTCCATTTTATCATATCTGAATTTTTATTTTAATGTGACTTTAGTTTTGATTATATGGGGAAGTTTATATTATTTTTAGGGATGATTCATACCTATCTTTTTTTTTATATATTCAAGTTGTTCCTACCTTCTGTATTTCTTTTATTTGCTGATGGTCATTGAAAGTACATTGATTATTTTTGGGGGGGATTTGTTTTATAAAGAAAATATATTTATGCAAGGGGGGCTATAGTTTTTTTCATTAAAATAAGGGTCTTCCTCCGGTCCTACCTCTGGGCCAGTCTTATCTCCGGGCTACACTACAGCCAATTCTATCTCCGGGTCAATTTTATAGCCGAGTTCTCTGCTAGTTCTACTATTGGGGCCAGTCCATAGCAGTACCTACAGGTGCCTGGCGCCTCCACCAGAGCTTGACGGCAGGATCTAACGGGGTATCGTACAGAAGCCGTAGTTTATTTATTAATTTATTTTTCTGGCCGATTGATAATATCCAAATATAAATTTAGTCTTGTCGGCCAAGCTTTAAGATAGCTGAAGTTTACTTGTTTATTTACTTTCCTGACCGATTGATATAATCGCTCTTAGTTTTTTTTAAATATAAATCAAGCATTGAGAGCCGAGCTTTAAGATAGTTTTCAATAAATTTATTCTTTGTTTATTCATTTATCGGGTCAATTGATTTAATTATTGCGGCCATTTATCACTACCTACTATTATTGCTACCTTTATAACTGGTGCAGCTATTAGCACACACATACATATATGTAATAAGCTTAGGTTAAATCAAAGTGATCACTCCAGATTGTAGTGTTTAGTGCATTTAGTTGTAAGGCTTACAGTACCAAGTTAACAACAGAAATTGGTCTCCGTACAATCTCCACATTGTACTCTGTTTATCAATTACTTTAATAGCCATTTGACATTCCTTTGCCTTTAAATTGCAAATTTTACCATAGGATTGTTGCTGTGGTTTAAAAAAAAGAACTACCCATCTAATATAAACGGCTGATCATTTGCTTTCGAGTAAGGAAAATTTCGCCTAAATTTAAAACTAAATATTTTCTTAACCAGACATGATATCGACCTACGGTTTTTAATGCTTAATAGACTTATCCCTTAGGAAAAACTTTCCAATGTTGGATTTCTTTAAAATTTCAAAAAATAGTATATACAGGGTGTGAAAGAATACGGTGATTTTTGCTCCAATTTCAATAGCATGTAACTTTCACAATAATTTCTTCAAATTTTGTCACTGTACGTCAATTGTATCACTGGTCTATAGCAAAGAAAGTAGTTTGTAAAATTTTTCATATCTGCTATATTTTAAGAGATATTGATTTTTTTGTAAAACCTTGATTTTTTCAAGGTTTTGGTAGCTAGACCCCACTGTGCGTTATATCGTGCAAATTTCATAAGTGATTATCATTATACCTTACAAAAATCTTTTTATATTCAGTAAAAAAATTGTACCTAAATGTTGTGATGTGCTTATAATCACTTATACTATGGTTTATTAGTATCTCACAATTTTTCCCGATTGTTTTGTATTGGAAAGTAATCGCCTCTAGATTAAGCAAGTTTTATCCTTATTTTTATTTTTTAATATTGAACTGTATCTACATGTATATTTTACAGGGTGTCTAAAAAAATTGTAAAAAATTATAATTTTTTAATTTAATTTTTGGAAAAAAATTATTTATTTATTTCTAATACAGCACTATTCCTGAAAGTAAACTTGTTTTGAAAACCCTTAAAATTAAATATCACTAGTTTGATGTGTTTGATTTTGCGAACGAGTACTTTCCAATACAAAACAATCGTGAAAAATTGTGAGATACTCATAAACCATAGACATATAGTGAATATAAGTACGCCACTGCACATCACAACATTTAGGTACAATTTTTTACTGAACATAAACAAGCATTTCGTAAGGTATAATAATTGCTTACAAAGTTTGCACGATACAACGCACAGTGTGGTCTAACTACCAAAAAATTTAAAAAAAAACAAGGTTTTACAAAAAAATCTGTATCTTAAAATATAGCAGATATTAAAAATTTGACAGACTACTTCCTTTGTTATGGACCATTGATCCAATTGATGTACAGTGACAACATTTAAAAAAATTATTATGAAAGTTACATGCTATTAAAATTGGAGCAAAAATCATCGCCTTCTTTGACACCCTGTATATAAAATTTTTTGAAAATTTAAAAAAGTTCAACATTGGAAATTTTCTCTTAAGGGACAAATCTAATAACCATTAAAAACCAGAGATCGATATCATGTCTGGTTAAGAACATATTATTATTTAGTTTTAAATCTAAGCGAAATTTTTATTGCTCGAAAGCAAATGGCCAGCAGTTTAGATTGTTCCTTAAATTTTAGATTGTACTTTCTTTATTATGTTGAAGAGTGAGTTTCTTTGTTTAATAAGCATGCCTAGCAACCCCGTACAACACTAGCGGAGCTTTTCCAGTTTAGTTGGGCATAACTGGTGGCGCTCTACGACCCCACTACCGGGGCCGGGCTTTATAACACGACTGTCCGGTGCTAGGTTTGTTTTTTTAATAGAATCTTTACTTGCTAACTTTAATAGGAAAAACATGTTGCAAAGTCAACGGAGTGAACGCCCATACCCCAAGAGGGCATGATGAGAAACGGCTATCTCTATCTACTTACGTACATTGATATTGCCTCTGTATCATAGAATCCTCAATGAATGTTCTATATATAACTCAGAAGAAGTTCAAATAATTGCCTGGAGGATTATGTTTGGGTAACTTTAATAAATAAATTATGGGAAATATATTATCCTCTGAATTGCTACCTGCACCTTCAACTATGTCTGAATATTTCAGCTTTAAACAAATTATAGGAGTGAAATGTACTGTATGAAAAATAGAAAACGCTTGATTTCATGATTAAATGGAAACCTTCAAAATGTAAAGGTTCGTTCGCTTAAACAATTCAATAACCCTGGTATATCCCCGGTATTTACAAGAAACGATTTAATTTTCTCTTTCTCAGCTTCTTTGGTGCCCCCGGGTGTTCTATAAATGACAAGAAAAGGAATACTTATTCTAAATATATTAGTTCGAGGCGGTTCTGATGAGGCCTTTTGCCGGTAATAATATCACATTTTATCACAGGAAGAGCCTCCTTATACATCTTATCACTGCGGCATAATTTCTTTGAGCTATTACGGGCTCTCGAAGATGCGACCCGTGGAGTAGAAATATTACATAACAGTGTGCTTTACATTTGAAAGTATGAGACGTAATTTTATGTTGTGCTAAAAGCGAAAATTATTTATGAGTGTAGAAAATATAGAAAATCATTAAACGAAATTTATGACACAAATCAGAATATAAGTATATTGGGAATGGGCAATTGAAAATGTTTTAGTTTATGAAAACGCCAAATTGAAAAAATCCACGCAATCCCAATAGTACATACTTAATATAATTTAAGCAGATACCTTCCACTATAATTATTATTAAATAAGCCTGCCCATAAAAAAATGCATATTTCCATAGGGAAGCCATATTTCGCTGTCAGGAATGGCAGAAACAATACGTTTAAATCCGATTGCATCGCCAAAATCGTTTCAAATCATTTTGTAAAATAATTTGCTTATTTTAGCAATATCCCCCTAAACTGGCAATTAGTTAATGAGTTTGTTACCTAACTTGATTACTAAAATTATATTTGCAAAGTTCTGGTAATTGGTGCTAATATGGTTCATGCGCCCAAATTGAAACACTTTAATTTTATTACGCTATCATTTATTATTTATTATTTTAATGACTTGTTTCGGCAAAGACAGAGAGATACGATAGTGTTTTAGATAACATAATATATTCGATAGGAAAATGCCTCTTCTCTTTTTCAAGTATGCCGTCTTCTTCTTCTCTTTACCTTGGGATTAAATAACTAACCCAAACTGCTAATATTCTCGGTGACCTGCACCGTTCCACTCTTCATACATAACTTCTTCAGTAACAGTGTCGTGTCTAATTCACTTTTCCATAAATTTTATATAATGAATAAGGGCCTCTTTTGCAGGTGTGAATAAAACTAAGGTTTAAATCTAAACGCCAAAGAAAACACTAAGAAAAACTTACGAATATAGTATAAATAACGCACCGAAGAAGTAAAGGAGGTAATGAGAATCAAGACTGGAAGCTAATCCCCCCGGTTGATAAAATAACTAGTTTAAGATTCTTCATTAAGCCCTTGTGATAAAGATACTCCTTATAGGTTACAATCCCCCAGTTTATAGCGTAAGCCAAGCTTGAAGCGCCACTGATTTTTAAATTTTACTTTGCGGTAAATAGGATGCAAAATTTCCTATATTAAACAGCTAAACTTTAAGTTTGGAGTTTACCGGGCATATAAAAATGAGCATTAAGCTAGCTATTCGCTATGTGCAAGATCCGTTAAGTAACACCTGGTGTCAGCAATCTGAGAATTTATTAACATTTTTATACATTACCAAATACCACTACTTCGGGTCATTCTAGTACTGAAAAAGTGGCTAGGATCAAAAAAAAATGAGATAGGAAATTTCTAGGAGAAAAACTCTTTAAATGCTGCAATATCTAGCAGACTTCGTTTTTTTTTTCTTGTACAGTTCAGGTATATCAAAAATTTAGAAATCAAATAAGCAGGAAGACTATAGTTCAAACTGTCAGGAGCAGGTACTCAACGTTATTTTTAAGTTTTTAGAGAGGATTGTACTGGATGAAGAATGGATGGAAGAATGGATGAAGAATGAAAATATTAAATGGACGCTTATCGAGAAACGCAAGAAAATAACAAAACAATGTTTCCAGATAGCCTCCATGATGTCATAACATCTAACAGAGAGGCAGGATGTTTTAAATTAACGGACATGACCGATAACAGATTTTTTGACTACCGACTCGACTTTTAAATTTGAGAAAGAATGTCCCGGCGTTTTATTCTCAAAAGAAAGTTTTAGCGATGTGGCTCCTTCGAAAACTCCAACATACTAAAAAGTGGCAAAAAACTATCGGATCTACAAGGCATAAACAGTATGACCCCAAATTACAACGAAATAAGTGAAAACATGAAAAACCCTTGCAATCCACTATACCTTACCTCGAAAATTAAGTACATCCATTTTTTTATATAAAATGTGAATATAGAATAGTGACAGTTAATTGTTGTAAAAGAAAATTTTGCTCACCCCAAAGCCAAATATTGTTTTTTATGACCCCTATTTAGTAGAATGGCGAAGGCCTTATTCCAATGTTTATGCTATATATTTCTCAACATTATGGAAATAAAAGTGCTTTCTATAAATTACTTTATTTAGTTATTTATTTCGTCACTTAGCTTCTTTGATATTAGAGCGTAAAAATATGTTGATTCATGTTTATAAATCTACGTCATTATCTTGCAGAAGTAAATGTACGGAACAGCATTTAGCAAAACGTGTGTCATACCAAGCGATGTTATGTAATATAAAATATGATATTGTGAACTACCAAAATATATGAACTACTAAATAACTTGTGTGAACTTGAACTTGGAAAACGCTATGTAAACATACAAGGCGAACTTGTAAACAACGCAATCATTAATGAACCTTAACTTGCAACCATCAGCAAATTTTAATACATAAATTGTCGTGCGGGCCATCAGTCCAGCAGACTTTGAGATTCATTCAAAAATCCACATGGGTACGGTCCTCTCTAGATGCCCTAAGCCTGTAACCTGAACTTTAAACTGGCAGCCAATTCCAACTTTGGAAAGGCCACCTATGGACTAATTCACAGAAACCAAAATACAGTGGCAATATCGAAGCTGAGTTAAATCTGTCAAAGTTCCAAGCAAAGTAACCTCAAAGTTAAATCTCTGAGTAAAATCAAGTTAAATTAGTCTGCTGTTAAGCCGCTAAAATAACTACCTAAATTAAATAGTCAAAGCTAACCATAAATAAAACCCAACATAACTCTTAAGAACCTTATTATAAACCATGATCAAGACCTATAATCACAACCGAAAACACATGAGCATTAAAGCTATCGGATAAAATAGGTATGTTATTGTTTTTATCAATGTGTCTTCCTAATCATCACTTTTCACAGGCATAAATCGATCCTACCTGAACTACATATCCCTTTCGGCATCCAGCAAAAAGGGAACAACCAACATCACCGCAACTAGGCTAAGTTCCTAGCCGTATTCCGACACGATACTAAATCGTGACAATATAACATTTGAATTTTGCGGGTTTTTCATTTAGTGAAATTAATGAACCTATACTTTCCGATGACAAAGATTATTTTGCATGAATGAATAATTTTCCAATGGTTTCGTTCTATTAGCGGTAAAATTTTACTTTAGCTTCTCATAACCTCACCTTTTCAAACGCTTATATAAGGACCAATAAACACAAGAACGCTGAATTTACACATTTAACTGCGTACTAAATGGTTTACGAAAAAGATGCCATCCATTTTAGTTTATGTTTCCGTAGAATGTTGCTGCTCTCCATATCTTGTTACTATGCCAACGGTTATTTTGGTGTAAATGATCTAGGCATTTGTATAAATACTGAAAAACTCTGGGGAATTTAGCAGATCCTTTAAAGGCGATGTTCTTTGGACTGGATTTCCCAGCAAACGTAAGCAATGTAATTTAATTTATACAGTAATTTTGTTTGATTAAGATTTCCAGTGGCGCTTCGAGAGCTCGAGTTTGGAGGAAGGGGGAAGGGGGTGTGGATAATACAAATATTTATGACTGGTAAAAATCAGGATGTTATTACAAATTGAAACGACTAGTTTCTCTATATTTTTAAAGCTCACCAAATGATGGTTATTTGAAAACTAAATTTTCTTCTGGCAGAACTTTATAGGCAACAGAACAAGTGTTTCTCTTTGATTTGTCGCTTCCTGACTTGACATTTGGAAATGTGAAAACAATTTAGGAAATGAAGTTGTTATGACTAGAGTGTTGTTAATGTTCGATTCAGTGTAAGGATTTCATATATATTTTTTTAAGATACAGTAAGTTTTTTAAGGCATGAAATTCTCCACGATTTTCAAAAAATAATGGAAAAATAATTTCGATAATGAAGCTCTACAAATGAGAAGAGGAGCAACAAATAATTTTTAAAAGTGGAATTAATGGCACATGTGGTATAAACTGCTACACATCAAAATAAAAAAAATCGATATTCTTATTACACAAGATTGATTTGATATATTTTTTTTCAATTCAGTCAAATTTTTTTAAAGTTAGAATTTAGAATGAAGCTCAATTTTTTACCAAACGCCATGAAACATTAATTTAAATTAGGTATAATGGTTCATGCTATATAAACTGCTGGACATCAAAACATAAAGATCGATATTTTTATTACGTTGCAAGATTGATTAGATTTTAGTCATTTTGTTTAAAGTTTAAATTGTTCAACAATTTTTTTAAACTTCAAAAGAATTTCGACAATGAAGCTCTCTCTGTAACTCAAATTTTTATTAAACGCCATGAAACATTACTTTAAATTAGGTGTAATAGTCCATGTTAGGAACTGTTTGACCCCAAAATTTAAAAACTGATTACGACACAAGTTTAATTTGATCAGAAGTTTTTTATTTATAGTCAAATTTTATTAAAGGTTGAAAATGTTCAATGATTTTTACAAACTTCGATACTTTTATTATGACACAAGACTGATTTGACTATATTTTTATTTATTTAGTCAAATTTGTTAAAGTAAGCTCAACGATTTTTACAAACTTTACAGCTTTTACAAAAGAATTTCTATATGAAGCTCTGTAACTCGATTTTTTATTAGCCATAAAACATTATTTTAAATTAGATATAATGGCCCATGTTATAGAAACTATTTGACATAAAAATTGAAAAACCGATATTCTTATTACGACACAAGATTGATTTGATCATATTTTTTTTAATTATTGCCAAATTTTATTGAACATTGATAAACGATTTTTACAAACTTTTCAGATTTTAAAAAGAATTTCGATAATGAAGCTTTGTAACTCAAATTTTTATCAAACGACGTGAAACATTATTTTAAAGTAGGTATAATGGTCCATGCTATATAAACTGCTGGACATCAAAACATAAAGATCGATATTTTTATTACGATACAAGATTGATTTGATTGTTTATTTTTTCTGTTTGGTCAAATTTTTTTAAAGTTAGAAATGTTCAACGATCTTTACAAATTTTACAGCGTTTAGAAAATAATTTCGGTAATGAAGCTCAGTAACTCAAATTTTTATTAAACAGCATGAAACATTATTTTAAATTAGATATAATGGCTCATTATATACACCAGGCTTTTCTCTATCTTACCCATCTTTTTGGAAGTCGCTCGAGTGCAACCTGTTCCAAAAAAGGCAAGAAAACCACGCCATCAAACTATCGCCCAATTGCCTTGCTTTCAATAATCTCCAAAGTCATGGAACGTGTAGTCAATCAGCAACTACTTAAGTAACTCAAGAACAGAAGAATAATCAGCGATTATCAATACAGCTTTCGCAAAGCGAGATCGACAGCAGATATATTGGCCTATATCACTCATATATCGAGTAGCGCAATTGAGAACTACAGAGAGTCTCGAGCGATTGCGTTGAATATTTCGAAAGCATTCGACAGGGTTCGGCATGACGGACTGCTCTACAAACTGCCGTTTCTCGGGCTGCAAGCCTCTCCCTACAGCTGGCTTGCCAGTTTCCTTGAGAACCGATCTCTGCACATTGCAGTTGATGGAGACATCTCAGACAAATGTATCATTAACGCGGGCGTGCTCAGGGTGCAATACTTTCACCAGCACTGTTCCTCATCTATATTAATGACATGCTG
>MU185844.1:80123-90647 GCA_016904865.1 Pissodes strobi | reverse complement strand
CTTTTCGTTGCTTGGGTTAGTGACGTTGCACAATGCGGCATCGCTGTTGGGGGCTGGATATCATAAATTATTTTTATCAATTCTGTAATAAAACTTGTTGCCTGAAGCGAAGAGCTAATTTAAATATATTTTATACTACAAGATGAGTAGGTATTATTTAACTTTGCTAAGTATTCCAAATAATTAAAAACGAAAGGAAGCGACGTGGTTGCGTGAAAGTCACGATATGCATTGTTCTGAAGTAAGGCCTTGTTGCCAAATTATCAGTTTTAGTTTTTCGTTGTTTGGATTAGTGACGTAGCACAATGCGACATCGCTGTCGGGGGCTGGAAATCATTAATTATTTTAATAAATCTTGTAATATCTAACTTAATCAAAAATTAAAAACTTATTGCCTGATGCGGCAACGCTGGTGAGGGCTGAAGTGAAGAGCTAATTTAAATAATTTGTCATACGACAAAATAAGTATGTATTATTTAACTTCGCTAAATATCCAGAAAAATTAAAAACAAAAGAAATTGTCGTTTAAAGTTTCAGCAATGTTGCCAAAATTATGATTTTAGGCTGTTGCGTTTTTTTTTTGTAAAATAATTATTGTTGATTGATCTAAATCGACTCCGTCATCAAAATAATAGGTTTCCTTTTCAACTATTTATTTAGTTCTTGTGATTTTCTGCTTCATGGCCCAAGGCCATGTATATATCTATGCAAATTATATGTGCTTCGAACGAATCAACCGTTATCAAATAAACATTTTTGTTACTTTAAATCGGTCCCCCCTAATCGTAAAGCTTCGGATTAGGTCAAAAAAACCTAATCATCTGAACCCATGTCGACTTGTTTACAAACAAGTTTAACTAGAGATAAATAAACGGGAACATTGATTCATTTTTAGCGGAATAAGCTTTTTACTGACGATTTATCACATTTCCTAATATATTAGCTTAATTCATTCTTACAAAGTTGAATATTATTAAATTTTATCACCCTCGTAAAAATTTGCAATAATAATTCTGACGTGGCATTGCACAACGCGGCATCACTGTCGGAGGCTGGATATCAGAAATTTTACTTTTTAAGCCAGTTGACTAAATATTCATTATTTGGTGAATCGGTGGTATTTTCAATTTCATACAGCAATGAATGCGTGGTTTAAATGTCTATAATTTGATATCGTCAAACATTGAAAAATTTAAATAACGGCAACAATTACAAAAACTATCGCTTTCGCAATGAACTCGAAAAAAATACCGACCGATCCGGATATGGTCGGTTCACAATGTTTTTAACATGCAACGATATCTACCCGACGGGCTATCGGATAGGTCAGCGAAATATGGATAAGTTATCTAAATTAGTGTTGCGCAATTTAATTTTTTTTGTTTACATAATTCCTCTAATTATTGAAAACTAATTGCATAAACCAGATTATTTATAGCTGGTTAACGGGGAAGGAATCTCTTTTGTTCGGATTGCGTCAGGCGGGGAATTATTTATCTTAATCGAAAACAAACCGTTTTTAATGACATGACCCAGTGGCCTGCACGGTCACCTGATTTAACTCCTCTTGATGCATGACAAGTGGTTACCGATGGCGACCGTTGACTTGTCCCAACCTATCAACCTGACAGGCACTAATCGATGGCGACATAAAAGTAAAACACAAAAACAAGCTTTTATTATTATAAAATGCCTTCGATCCGGTTATTTCCAGTTTGGGTTTCGGATTTCTTGACCTGCTGCTACAAATTATGGCTGTTTTTATTGTTGTTTGCGGCGGAACTCTCGGTTTATACCGGTTGGGCTGAAAATAGAAAGTCGCGCGTTAGGCGGTCTCTTGTGTGTTTTGTATCAATATTTATTTAGTTGGCAATATATATTGTAGATATTTTTCGAGCATTAAATAATAAATTTTTCGAATGGCTCCTACCATTTTTCATAATCCTGTTTATAGAGGTATATATTTTAATTTAATTTTCAGCATGAAAATTATTATTAATCTAATTCTCCTGTTAGGGAAGATGGTTACAAGCCGACAACGTCGCTTTACGGAGGCTGCAATGCAGCCGGTAAATTGTTTAGCTTTTATGTCTGGAAAATTTAGAAAAGAAGAGTCAATTCCCTTCTTTTCTGAAGAACCATACTTTCGTATTCGTACCTTAAAATCGCATAAAGACATCAGTCTCAGATTCGTAACAATTTTCCGTAGAGATCAAGAAATACGAGGAGAAAATCGAGATTAAATAGGAACATGCAGTCCTCAAATATTTCGGTTTTGCAATTTTGAAAGATAGCTTTGCTTTTGATGCATTATGGGAAATTTGAAGGAAAGCGTCTTCCAGTATTTTGACATTTATATATTTAATTGCCTGAAAACTTATTGAAAACGGATTAAAAGCGAAAAATGTGGATCTTTTTGATGATTAGAGGCAGTTTTGGGTGGATTTTATTGCAAATGTCGGGGTAAGTAAGTAGATTTATGAAATCAAATCTCATTTAAAATTACTTGAAATTTTCCAAACCCTAAGCAGCGCCCATTGATTTGTATAGATCAATGGCAGCGGTCGATTTTATAGAAGATTTCGAAGGAAAACTTTACGTTTAGCATAGGAGTTTGGCAAGTAATTTAGAATATAAAACACCAAAAAATATGTATATTTCATAATAGTTGGCAACCCCATTGTTGAAACTTTCAATTTGATAATTTCGATAAATAACATTGGGCACTTGATATACTTTAATATGTCAAAGGTAAATTATGATAAATATACCACCTTTACCGGTATGCAGATATAACCCTGGTTTTACGATTTTTCACAAAATATTTTTATTTGTTTTATAAATTTCCCGAAACATCTGTGATAAACAATTGTATTTATTTGTTTAAAAGCCATCGACAGCAGGATATTTTATATTCTATAACCTCTGTCAACAACGAATCCAGAAACGGAAGTTACCAATTGTTTTTTTCAGCGATTTTAGATCTAGCAGGGGTGGCCGAGCCAGTGTTGCCGGATCAAGAACAACATAACCGGTAGATTTGTCATGAAAAGGGGTAAATTAAAAAATAAAACGGTAGACATATTTAATCTTTAAAAATTGCTGTTTTTGCCAATTACTAAGTGATTTGCTAATTAGTAGAATTAAACAGGATTTATATTTATTTTTGGAAAAGCACATATTTTAAAATTGTATGAATAATTAGTAAGTATGAATAAAGTTTTCACCGATTGATACTGATAGTTTTGCGGCACTCCACAACATGAACACGGTAGATCTACCGCAAACAACTCGGAGCTAGCCTTAGCACAACACCTAATGAGCCCAAAGTATTATTTCGCTTTACGCATGACCCTCCGCTCGCTTTGCTCGCTAGGGGGGCTCAAAGAACAGGACTAAATAAAACGAACCCAAGGCATGCCCAAAATGACGAAAAAAAATACTTTTTACAAACATAACCTTAATTTTTTTCAAAAAACCGACAGGAATTAAATCCGGAGCCGCCATATCACAGGCCCAGCATCTAACCACTGAATCACCAGAGCAAATCCAGACAATTCATTGCACCGCAAAGACATCGGTAAACTGAAGGCTCATTAGGTGCCATGCTAAGTCTAGCTCTAAATCCGCAAACTGGGTAGACCTGGCAACACTGATGGAAAGCTACGTCGAGAGGGCTGAGACGCTGAGGGTGAAAACTTTATGTTTTGGATTTGGTTTGGTGTTTGTAGCTTCAGTTTTTGGAACATTTTTGCCCAAAATGTATATAACTGCGTTTAAATTGTAAATCTACAGAAAAACAGCTTAGGAGAGTGAGTATTAGTTAAGAAATATCCTTATTTGATAAATAGGCAACCAAAAATACATTGATTGTTTGCTTTAAAAAATCTGCCATGGAGACCTCGTCCATATATATTTATATATGTAAGTTAGATTATTGATTATAATCCCGCCTAGTTATTAATATTCGATTAATTCACAGTTTGATATGATCGATGGGCACACAGTGACAGATTCCCCCTTTCAAATTCAAAGGTCCATAATTACAACATAAACATTCGCCTTTACCTACAGCAGCAATTTTGAGCCGTCACGCATGCGTACGTGTTAATCCATATATTTTCCAAAGTAGTTTTTCTTCATTTTGGGCATTGCCTTGGGTTAGTTTTGTTTGGTTGTGCATGCGTGAAGTGAAATATTAGAACAACATCAGCAGAGCTGCTGCCAAAAGTGCAGGTCCGAAGATCGAAAATTTGCTGCAGGTAGACGCGATTCAACAACATAAACCGCTTTTTGGCAACGTTGCATTTTGAACCTATATAAACAAATGCAGCGTTGCCGTTGATTCATTACGCTATCATTTTCGGGCCCAATCATTAGTCGTCATTAGTATTAGGCGATTTCTTTTTGTAATTCCTTCTAATAAATAATTGTTTTAAATCAAGGGTCACTGCATTAGAAACTTTGTTTGTATATAACTTGGTCGATTAAGCGTCATTCATATGTTGACAGTGTTGCCAACAGCGCTGCCAACTTAAAATTTAAGATTATTTAAGTTGTTTGTGATTACCCACTTTTACCTGCAATCTATAGAACAAATTACCCACAATTTTACCCGCATATAAAATATTGAAATCTGTAAATCATCCTGGTTAACCGGCGGACGGTTGACGTTTAGCCAATTTCAGAAATTTTGACGTTTATGGAACGGAAACTAGCAAAACCGACGAACCAGATGGCACGTCATATGAAAATTTTCATTTACGGCTAACTGCAGTCCAAATGTAAAATTTTTGGGCATGCTTTGGCTTAGTTTTGTTTAGTTACGTCCCCGGAGCGAGCGGAGGGCCATGTGTACAACCATTTTCTACCATTTATCTTTTGCTATTGGGCACCAACGAAAAAAAAAAAATTGTGCTGTCGTTAGCCCGAAAGGGAAGAACAGAAAGGATGGAAAACGCCGAAGATCCAAACCAGAATGGAGGTTGGGATTTTTCCACCAA
Organism: Pissodes strobi; assembly: GCA_016904865.1. Classification (NCBI taxonomy): domain Eukaryota; kingdom Metazoa; phylum Arthropoda; class Insecta; order Coleoptera; family Curculionidae; genus Pissodes; species Pissodes strobi. Next base: position 85,644 of record MU185844.1, on the reverse strand, counting down.
ATGAGAAAGCGGACAAAACGGAGGAAGGTTCCAAGAGGATGGCCAAGGAAATGAGGGAGAGATTGGCGCGGGAAGGAGTTAGAGAACTAGGGGCGGTAAAGACGATTAGGATAGGGGAGTTATTTTTGAGACGAGGACAGAGCAACAAAAAGACAAAATCAAGGAGGTCCTGAGAACGGAGTCCAAGTGGAAGGTTAAGGAGGAGGAAGGGCAGAGGCCAGTTATGAGGATTCGGGGCGTGGAAAAAGAATACACGGATCAGGAAATTATTGAGGGGATGTTTAGGGAGAATAAGGAATGAGAGATAATACGGGAGAGAATATGGAGGGATGCATGAAGATACTTCATAGGAAACCTTGTAGGAGTCAGTATAGATAGAACATTATTATGGAGGTGGACCCAAGGTTGTTCAGAAAGTTCATGAGGGAGGCGAAGCTCAACTTGGGTCTCACCGTCCACTATGTGTCAGAATATGTGCAGTTAATTAGAAGGTGTGGATTGTCCGAATTGTAAGAGGCTCGGGGTTAAGAAGGAGGAAAGAAGGTATACGGCAAGAGATGGAGAATGTCCGGCGTTGAAAATGAAAATGGGTGTACTAGATGGCGGGTGAATTTAAATTATTGCAGTTGAATGTGGGGAGAGGAAGGGAGGCGACGAATCTGTTAAAAATGAACGTAAGAGAATGGGGAGTGGATGTGATTTTACTGCAACAACCGTATGCCAGGGTGAGAGAATGGGACGGGTATGTTAGATATGGATGCGACAAGGAAGCGAAAGTGGAGGTGTGGATAAAGGACAGTGTGAAAGCAAGGTACGTGTCAGGCCTGATCAGCAAGAATGTGGTGGATGTCATGATAGAAGGGCTAAATAAGGAACTATGTGTTATTAGTATATATGACGAACCGGGAGGAAGAACGAATAGGAGACTAAGGGAGTTAAAAGATGGAATAAAGGGAATAAAAGGACCGATAGTGATTGGAGGAGATTTGAACAGCAAGAATAAAGCATGGGGAGGGAATGTGACGGATGCTAGAGGGGAAGAGTTGATGCTGTTGGCGATACAAGAACGAATGACGATTGCGAATGAGAATGATTCCTTATCGACCTTTAGTGGTGTGAGAGGGGAAAGCTGGGTGGATGTAACCATGGTTGGGAATGCAAGGGTGAAAGAGTGGGTGGTCGAAGAGGAGGAGATCCTCAGCGACCACAGATACTTTAGGTTCAAGATGGATGTTAGGATGAAAGAAGTAATGGGTGTATGACTTCGAACGGACAAGAGGGATGAAATGGTAAGGGATTTGAGTGGCAATGAATGTGGAGAAATGCCGAGTGAGGAGAAATAGAGAGGGAGGCTGAGAGGTTACAAATCAAGTGCATGGCTGTGTGTAAGAGAGTAGTGAGAAGGAAACGTAAGAATGAAAGGGACGAGAACGAGTGGTGGCATGGAGAAATGTAAGGAGAGTGAGAATGATACCAGATTGAGAGGGATCAGGCAAGGAGGGACAGGGTATGGTTGCACGAAAGGAATTAATACAAGGAATTGGTAAAGAATAAGAAGATAGAGCATGTGAGTGAGGGTAGAAATCGAGAGTATATCTAAGAATGAATCGTGGGAGAGAGTGTGAGATTTTTTGAGAAAGGAAGGGATACGTAAGGGCAATAAAGCGGTGATGAATGGGGAGGGAAAAGAGGTAACGAGCCCGGATGACGAAGATGCATTCTTGCTGGACATGTACCACAGTTGACACCACAGCAGGAAGTGGAGAGGACTAGGTACTTGGTGGATAGAGTTAGCAATAGGACGTTAGCCAGAGATGTGAGGTACAATGTGGGGAAATAGGTAAAATGGAGGTAGAAGGTACAATTTCGGACCTCAAGAAAAGAGAGGCTTGCTGGGGCGATAGGATACCGAACGAAGCCATGAAAGCAAAATGAGAAGGTATTGGGGGATCGTTAATGAAGGTTTATAACAGGTGTTGGGACATGGGATATTTCCCGAAGGTTTAGAAGGTGGCGAGAATTCGCTGGCTCCCTAAGGCAAAGGGCGGGTTTCGGTCTTTAAGCCTGTCACCCACCTTAGGGAGAGTGTTGGATCGAGTGTTGAATGAAAGGGTGAGAACTTGGTGTGAGAGAAAGCTGAAGTTCAGCGAGAGGGAGTTTGGGTTCAGGGGAGAAAGGGATACGATTGAGGCGATTGAAAGTGTGTTACGAGTGATGAGGGAAGCAAGGGAGAGTGGTCTGCACAGTATGATTATTACCCTGGACCTGAAGAATGCATTTAATTTGGCATGGCCGACAACGATTGATAGGGAAATGGAGAGAATGGAAATGCCGAAGCGAATGAGGGATATATGTTGTAGTTTTTTAGTGGAGAGGAAGGTGATGATTGGAAAATCGGAATGATTGCTATGTATGGAAGGGTGGCTAAAAAGGATGTCTTAACTAGAGAGAGAGGAGGGAGTGAAAGGATAGGTCTTCGTGGTTGACCAAGTAATTGTGATTCCGGGGAGGTCAGTGCGCGAAATAGAGAGAAAATGGGAGAGAACATGGATGGAGTGTAAGGAGTGGGAGAGAGAAAGTTTTGCTGAGTACAATGAGGGAAAGCCTGAGGTTACGTTTGTTGAAAGAGGAGGGAAAATCCGGGAACCGGTTGTCAGAATGGAGGAAAAAAGGATTGAGTGCCAAGAATATGTGGATATCCTAGGCTTCAGGATTGATAGGAAGCTAAATTTTATAGAACATGTGAAGATGGTGAGGATGAAAGCGGGTGAGGTGGCAATGAAAATGTGTGCGTTAGCGAGGAATGAACATGGAGTGAACAAGGATAAAGCGAGGATGATTTATGATATGATTGTAAGCCCAGCGATTTTGTATGGGAGTGACGTGTGGTGCATACGAGCGAATGACACGAGGATGAAAAGGCAGTTGGATGCGTGATACCTCACAGCGTATGTTTGGACTGATTGTGGCTACAGCGTATCGGACAGTGGCGAGTGAGGGACTTCAGGTTATGAATGGGATGACGCCTCTTGATATAGAGGCGAGTGTCAGGTATGAGTTTAGGGAGCGAATGAGAAACGAGAGGGAGGAGTGAGCGAAAGAGAAAGAGAATATCCGCCGGAAAGACTGAGCAGGAAGAGTGAGGGAGATGTTGGTGAGGAAGAGGAAAAGTGTATGTGGATATGAGTGAAAAAGAGGAGGTAACAGGTATATGATGGTTGTGGATTAGTTTGGGTTAGTGGAGAGACAGGAACAGGAAATGGGAGGCTTAGGAATGCTGTTGGGAGAGTACAGGGAGAGCTTTTGGGAGTGGAGTATATGCTCGATGAGATAGAAAGGGAACATGAGTTAGGTAATTATAGGATTTTTACTGATTCAGAGATGGTGGTGAGAATGCTCTACAATTACAAGACGCGGCATAAGTGGGTAAGAGGGGTGCAATGCGGAATGAGAGAATTGGGGATGAATGGGTTCAGAGTGAATGTGGAATGGATGAGAAGAACGCAAGGAGGTATGAAAGTGACGGATAGGGAGGCTGGGAAAGGCAGGACGCAGGGAAGGGTAAATTGGGGATGTCGAAGGAAAGAATCTATTAGGGGCATAAACTGTGCCCCTCGGTATAAGTCGGGGTCAGGGCTCCCTGTACCGGCGAGACGCTACCTCTATAAATCTTTCGTACCTGGAGATTTAATTTAATTTTTTTGTAGCTTTTTGTTTCCCATTTTCCCAACTCAATGATGTCTAAGGACAGATCATCAAATTTTTCCATAATGGATACTCTACTTTTTGCAAAAATCGTAGTAAGTTTCAAGTGCGCAACTTCATTAGTGTGATATACGGATTTAAAATGGGAATGGACTTCAAACAGGCACCAAAACAACAGTCGCTATATGCATTTACCGCTGGTGAAAATTCACTACATCAGTTTTCCTACCTGGTCATTAGGCTAGTTTACGGCATTAATTCCAAAACGATTATTTGAGCTAGTTTCTTGCAACATAAGTAAATAATTTATTCTGTTTCTTTGCCACAATGTATCTATGCATATTATGATATCACACACGTTATGCGTTAGATATATCTTTCCCATAGTAACAAATATTAATTTTTTTAGATAATTGCATTATTTTGCCATGTAAGGTAAAGTACCTACCACCTAATCATGCATGATGATCATTCATTACATACTTTAGTGAGTAGGAGTAAAAAAAATAAACATTCGATAAGCTATAATAACAATAATAATTAAATTCCGAAAAAGAGGCGGTTCAAGGGTCATTTTTTATAATAATTATTATTATTATTTAGCAAATTAGATGAAAAAAGCATTTGTAATAATAATAGTATCGTATTCCTTTGAGATATACAAAATTTAGTTAACAAGAACGTTAATACGAGGTCGAACGAAATTTAGAATACCGAAATATGTTTGACCCCCGAGCCTTTTAAGAGTATTTGCCCCGAGAGACTTCCAGCAGCGTTGCCAACTTTGTTCATTATCCTCGGATTTGTGTTAGTTTGGGCATTGTTTAAATAAGGATAATGGTTTGGGGGTAACAACGTAAACGAACTCAGTAGGTACTAGTTTTAGGTTAGTAGTTAGAGACAGATATAGGACATTAGTCATGAAATATGTCTAGAATTTCTCGCACAATCCAAATATGCAATAATATACAACAGGGTGTTGTTACTACTTTTTAGTAGGAGCGGCAACACTGCATTGTCGAAAATATTTTAGCAAGATAGAGCATATCCGTTTATGTAAAGGACCATATTATAAGAAACAAAAACAAATAAAAAAGTACAGAGAAACATTACAAAATTAGAACATATAAACCAACTTGTGGAAACTAAAAAGACATATTAAAGAAACAACAAGGAAACATGAACAAAGAAACATTAAACATTTTAAGAAATACAAACTAACTTATAGAAATGGTTCGAAGAGGGCAAAATTATAAAAGCAATAAATTAAGAACGGGAAAACCTTAAACATTTTGAATAATAAAAACCAATTTGAGAAAATGACAAAATTACAAATAAAAAAACAATAAAGAAAGAACGGAGAAATATTACAAATTTGAAGTAAGTATATTATAAACCAATTTATAGAAACCAAAATGCAATTTTATAAAAAATAACAGTAAAACATGAAAAAGGAAACATTAAACATTTTAGGAAATATAAACTAACTTATAGAAACTGTTCCAAAAAGACGGAATTATAAAAACAATAAATCGTGAATGTATTAAATATTTTAAATATAATTAAAATTTTGGAGTACCTACATGTATAGACAAACTTGTAGAAACTGTTCCAAAATGACAAATTTATAAAATTTATATAAAAAAACAATAAGACAAGCAAGAAGAAACATAAAAAAATTGGAGTATATACATCAACTTCTAGAAACTCTCCCATGAAGTTAAATAAATAAAAAAAAACATTAAAAAAATTAAACATGAACGAAGAAGCATTAAACATTGTAAATAATATAAAGCAACTTGTAGAAACTGTTCCA
>MU185844.1:47999-65123 GCA_016904865.1 Pissodes strobi | reverse complement strand
CGTGTCGGTGGATCTACTATAAGTCAGTGCCCCATCGATTCCACTCACACCTGTGATTTTCCCGTGTCTGAGCCACGGTTCCTGTATCAGGGCAATTTCTACGTCCTTCATAGCATCTGCAAGGACCGCCGAGGCCGCCTTACAGTGCTGGAGGTTAATCTAAATTACCCTGATCATTGGATGTATCCTTGTGGTCCATATAGTTCCCACGAGTAAGGGGGAGGTAAATAGTCCACTTCTGCGGAGCCCCCTGCACAGGAGTAAGGCTGGTTGCTCTGGGATTTCGCCCGGTTTCCCAGAGGCCAACCCAAACTAACCCCCACCGCCATGCACCCATCGGCACGGATCGCTTTACACCTTGGGTTGGGTCTTGCAGGTGCTTTAGTTGCCGCAGGTGTAGATTCCAGATTTTCTAGGAACAAACAAGTCGAAAATGTGGCTATAAAAGCGAAAACTTCTCTGGGCAAAAAACAGTCTTAACAGAATCTTCACGTGTAGAACGTTATAATGTCGGAATGGGACTCGGGAAAATTTTAATATAAATTTAATTTTTCAAGTCTGTTACTATGTCCAAATGATCACAGTATTGACCAAACCGAAAATAGTGTCTCACAGTTTCAGAGACTCGTGGAAGTAACTAACTAATTAAGCAAATTCATATCGTCGCGTCGGCTCGAAAAATAACGTAAAGAAACGCTGTTTGAAATTCGTCACGCATCGAGGAAGAAGGTGGTCAACAGAAGCGATTAAGGCTTCAGAAGCAGGTTTCGGTGTAACGTTAAGTCCTAGACAGTAAGTTTAATTTTAAAATCGTAATGTTTAGGGTGCCTGTATATTTGGTAACGTTGTCTTGTTGTATGTACTCGAGAATTTAATGATTATCCAATTAAACCATTCAGTGCTAGAGTCACTCTGTAATTTTCATTTAGTAGGAAATGTTATTCAAGTATTTTAATATGATTATCCCATTAAAACAATTCAGTGTCAACGTCACTCTGTATTTTATTTAGTAGAAAATGTAGAATTTGTTTTACCATTAGCCACGAATGATATAATAATGTATGATACAAAGTAAATCACTGCGGAGAAGTATTTATGCTAATTGAATTTTCTTTTATTAATCCGTAATTGCTTGAGTGGCTAGCTTTTAATTATCATGCTCTCAGATAAAATCTATTCCTCTAGGAAAGTTGATACAAAGTAAAATCACAGCGGTTAAGTGGTATACCAATCAAATTTTCTTTTTATTGTGCTAAAACTGATTGTCTGGCGAATTTTAAATCCTGGGTCATATCAGAAAATACGTCACTAAATTTGAGCCAACCACCAATTAGATAAGAAAATGCTCCCTTTAAATTGTGTGCTCCCTTAAAAACGCAATTTCAAATATTGTTTTATTATTTTAAAACGGAAAGTTATTTGACCTACGCTCATTTAATTATATTAATTATTATTGAGGATAGAATTGAATGCTGGAAAGAGGAATGAAGTTGTTTTAAACTAGGTGGGGAAATATGGGTAATTGCCCAAGTTGTCTAGGTAAATTATTTTTGAGGAAATAGGGTGTCAACACACTGGTACTGCGAACCTGGTTTCAGAAAATTAACAGAAGTTGAAGAAAAAGCCGAAAATACAGTAAGTACGTAAGTAGGATAAATCGGCGTACATTACACAATTAAAACACACCACATCTCACATTTCGGTATTCCGCGCAAATACCAAGATACATTTCTATCAATGTAATTGTGAAAATAAGCCTCCTGCCGGTGTTGTCAAATTGTTTCAAAGACTGACTTATTTGTGCATAACCGTGAACGAGATTTCAGATCATATTGCACTTGTGAATGAGAGGCGCGTGATTGGCTAGCTACGTAAGGTTACGCATGTCTTCGCGATGCAACCAGTTCTTTGCAAGTCAGCAAATCGTCAAGAGGTCCTGCATGGTTAGCTTTCACTTCGACGACCCAGGTTCAAATCCCGTCGGTTTTAGTTTTTTTTTAAGTAAACAGTTTTTTCTTTCATTTTTGGATTTTTCTTGGGTATGGCTTTGGTTAGCACTTGATTAGTTTCCTTTTCTTGAGCCCCCAAGCGAGCGGAAGCACGGCCACCTTCGTATAGAAGGCCGTGGCGGAGGGCCATATACTTGCCAATTGTAGGTCTTTAAACTGCATGCATTCACAAGTGCACTACGAGTACGAACTGAAATATCGCTTACCTAACTAACCCAACAGCTTTGCACTAATACGGATAGATGGTGCCACCATTGAATTTAAAATCTGTCCAGCGCCAACGCTCTCTGAATTATAAAGGCCGTGAAACTAAGAAAACCGGTAGCCAATATGGCCACTCCCTTAGGGTTCAAAAACTAAATGCTGTAAGACAAATTTCGCGTTTTTTATATAAAATATTTTGTAAAATTGTGAAAGTTGTGCATTTGCAGTGAACAATTTATAAAAAGCAGATAATTTATTGCGTTAATGACAAAGACATTGCCCTGTGTTCGTGAAAATAGACTCTTCTTAACCCTACTAGACTACACTACACTTCCTAATTATTCTGCATTATACCATTAAGTATTTATTGATTAGTGAATTTCATATATATTTCATTCTTTTTTCTTTTTGTTTTAGGTAGGATGAAAAACGCAGCAACATTGGACCAGCAAACGAAGCAGGTTCAAATCGATTATACGCAGGAGGAAAAGGCTCAAATAGAGGAAGTCAGAGACATTTGGGAGGCTATTTTGAGCGTAGACATAGAGGATGATACAGACTTTTTTGCTTCCGGAGCTGGCTCTATGGATGTAGTAAGGTAATCTTAGATATTAAAACTAGCTGAGTATCTATGTTTCAAGTTCTTTCTCCTCTTCTAAAATGTAAATGAGTTTTTGATAAATAGTGGTCCATAGACTCAAGCTTAATTTAGTACCTCTGAGTGTGATCTTGGCTTCTTGTTCTTGTCCATTTATTATTTGCTATAAACAGAGGGAAAATAATTAGTAACATTAATTCCCACTTTACATTTCGCTGATTCTGTAAAACACTTTGGTTCTATGTTTCAGATTAGTGGAGGAAGTAAAGGACGTGTTTAAGACTGATCTGGAAAATGAAGACGTATTTTTAGCCCCAACGTTCTCCGAGTTTGTACTGAATGTAGTTCTTAAGACGCGAGGTGCTGGAGGTAACGTAGAAATAGAATATAGGTAAGCGAGAATATAGCAAACGTTGCTATATGCAAAGCGATTCAAATTTTGTGTCTAATTTTAGGGCTATCGAACTGGAAGTAAATAAACGCAAAATCAAATTTCCCTGCCAGTTGTTTATAAACGGGGAATTTGTCGATGCCGAAGGCGGACAAACGTTACCGACAGTCAATCCCGCGACGGAACAAAACATCTGCGACGTCCAATGCGCTTCAGTAAAGGACGTCGACAAGGCCGTGCAGGCGGCCAAAAAGGCTTTCGAAGACGGAGAGTGGAGTAAGATTAGTGCAAGGGAAAGAGGACAGTTATTATTCAGGTAAAATTAACTATTTACATACGTAATTAGATAAATTAATATTATTTGTCTTTTTTGTGTGTAATTACAGATTGGCCGACTTAATGCAACAAAACAAAGAAGAATTGGCCACAATAGAAAGTATAGACTCCGGAGCGGTATACACTCTCGCCCTGAAGACGCACATCGGGATGAGCATCGAAACGTGGCGATATTTTGCCGGTTGGACGGATAAAATTCAAGGATCCACTATTCCGGTATCGCATGCCCGGCCGAATAGGAACCTAACTTTCACAAAAAGGGAACCCATCGGGTAAGTAATTGGCCAATGTTGTCAATATGTCTTCAACTCTATGCCAAAGAGTTGTATTTTGATTGTATTGTTTCCAGTGTATGCGGTTTGGTGACACCCTGGAACTACCCCCTCATGATGCTGTCCTGGAAAATGGCAGCTTGTCTGGCGGCTGGCAATACCGTCGTAATAAAACCGGCCCAAGTTTCACCGTTGACGGCCCTGAAGTTCGCCGAGTTATCCGTTAAGGCGGGAATACCCCCGGGCGTTATCAACGTGGTGCCTGGAAAAGGTACTACGTCAAAAAGCTTGCATTTGTGGATATCTAATTTGAACGTACACATTTACAGGTTCGGAAGCGGGCAACGCCGTCGCGCACCATCCCCAAGTGAGAAAATTAGGTTTCACCGGTAGTACTGAGGTGGGACAGGTCATAATGAAGAGTTGCGCCGAATCGAATTTGAAAAAAGTGTCTCTAGAGCTGGGCGGTAAATCCCCCCTAGTGATATTCAACGACTGTGATTTAGACAAGGCTGTGAGACTAGTGAGTATAAGAAAATATGCAGGTTCGATTAAAATCACTACGGAAATTTTACTGTTTCTAGGGTATGCAGTCCGTGTTCTTCAATAAAGGTGAAAATTGTATTGCCGCGGGCAGACTCTTCGTCGAAGACGGCATACACGACGAATTCGTCAGACGAGTGGTCGCAGAAACGAAAAAAATCGCCATCGGAGACCCGCTTAACAAATCCACCACTCACGGGCCTCAGAATCACTTGGCCCATTTGAACAAGTTATTGGATTATGTAAAAACCGGTAAGAGAGCGTTATTTTAAGAGACACGCAGCTTGGCTATTCTTCAGGAGCTCCGCGGTTAGAAGCAAAACACTCGCTAAATTCTAAGTCTAAGAAAGCTGCCAGTTTTCTTAAACTTCCAAGTATATATATCAAAATGTAAATTCTAAAATATACTTTTACCCGTGTGATCGTGATCTGAACGTACGAGCACGAAATTAAAGTTGGTGAATACTTTTTAAGGTTTCATTGCGTATTTTTCAACTATATAGTGATTGTTTGATATTGACGTGTTTGTTTTAAGATATACAACGGCTTGTTGATATTTTCTTCTTTGCCCGATATAGGGAACTGAAGGAATGCGGCGTAAAGTAAATATAACCCATTGTCGAAACCGCTGGAATTTTTTTTGGAGGAATTTTTATTCAGTATTTGTATAAATAAACGCTTTAATAGCGAAGACTTTTCGTACTGTCTGTCGCTAAAATAAGGATAAATCGTGATAGATTAGGAAAGGCCCAAAAAGAGACCGTGGTGCAGTGCGGGGACGGAGCCCTGGCTGTTAGATCAGAAAATGAAGACAGGGGATGATGATAACATATCTCAGATGTCGATAGAGTCGGACACCGATAGACCCTTAAGGCAAACTCAGTGTAATTTCAAAATTAGAGATCAACCATAAATCATGCATAGAATTTATTGCAGATTTTGGGAACGGCTGACCCGACTGACGTCAGGGACCTGAAGATGACAGTAACAAGATGCAGGATGCATCTACGAGATTATGCAAACGACTAGCATAGTCTAGAATAGACAATGGCATAAAGAAAAACACAGAAGTAGCATTATCAAGCAAAGATAGCTCGCCCGAGACTATCAGCAGTAACAAAAAGCAAAAGCTTGCTGAAAAACAGGCGCAAGAACCCATCACTGCGAAACACAACTCTAAAGAGCCCAGCTTTAGCGAACCAATGCGCCTTCATCTGTGCTCCTGGTACCTGAAAATGAATAGGAGACTTTCAGAATGGCTTTTAAGACGATTCCTTTCAGGAAAAACTTTAATATAGTGAAATCAGACATGGGAGGACCCACCCCCACACTGTCAAGCAGCCGTTTTCAGCCTCTATCGAATACTGAGATCGATGATGCTAGCGGCATTGCTTCATCGAACGTACCGATTAGGCGGCAAATCATGACTTAAAAAAAGCCAAAAGCAGCCAAACCGAAGCTGAAAACACTCTTAAAAACGAAAAATGCACCTATTGTAGCATTGTAAGAAAACTGTTGTAGATACTTGGCATTGTGAAAATTGTAACTCGGCTTATCACCCAAGCTGTGCTAAACAAGCTAAGGTAGCAAGGAGACTAGACAACAAAAAGGAAATAGTTATCTGTTGCCAATCTACAGCAGCTAAGGAACAGCTTAATAAAATCACCGATATGGATGAAAAGAAGCTTAAAAGTTTAATGAATGAGATTCTTAGTGAAAATTTGGACCCATTTAAAAAAAGGCTGCAGGAGATTGCAGGCATAAAAAAGTCCATGATAGCTTTGATGAACAACGATAATTGATAAAGAATCTGACTGAGGAAATAAAAATAGTAAAAAAAGAGAATGTTGCTTTAAAACAAAAGATTGAGTCCTTGGAGGCTAAAGTGAACCTAGAAGAAGAGAAAGATAAGGAAAATAACTTTATAAATGGAGTTCCCCGTCAACAAGAAACGAATACCACAAAAATAGTATCGCAAATCCTTAACTCTCTTGATGTTCAACTACCCGCTGCAGCCATCATCGAAAGTCACCGATTAGGAAAACATGATAATGCCCCTATACTCGTACGGCTTAGTGAACGACAAGCAAAGATCTATTTAGTCAAGAAAAGCAGGGATCAGAGAGGAATCACAACTGTTAACTGCAACTTGGAGTGAACCAGTAAGATTTATTTTAACGAAGATTTAACATCGCAGGTTCAAACATTATTTAGGAGTGCTAGGGAATACAAAACACTAAATCATTTTCACTCAGCCTACACCTATAACGGAAAAATCTATATAAAAAAACAAAGTAGCGACTATTAGAAATCACAGCGCCTGTACAGGGTGAAATTGAAATTTTTAATCAACTACTGGGCCTGAGTGAAGATCATTTAGGAAAACTTGTAGATTATACGCAATGTTTGCAAGAATTTAACGTAGATTCTCAATTGTTTTGTGTTTTACAACTTAATATAAGAAGCTTAAAACGCAACTTTGATCAAATTCTTCTGCTTATAGAAAACTTTAAGCTTTTTCAATGTGATTGTTGTGTTTTTACAGAAACTTTTAAAATTAAGGATTTGGACGCATTCGATATTCCTGGATACCATAAATTTTATAATAATGGCGTTTATAACAAAAACGATGGTTTCATGGTATATATAAAATCGAACATAAATGTACATTTTACAACTCATAAACTGCCAGATTTGTCTTTTCCATAAATAACTTATCGTTTGGTCTTTCTGCAGTGTATAAGCCTCCCCCAATACAATTCCTATGAACAATTTCATTAATAATTTAGAAAACTTTTTTCTATACAACTTAAACCAGGATTGGGAAATTTTTACAGGGGATGTAAACTTAAACTTATTTAATAAAACGGAAAGGGAGAAATCTAATGTTAACAAATATTTATCTATGCTTAACTATTTTGGTTTACAACAATTTATTGGAATCCCAACCAGGGTGACTATTGAAACACAAACATGTATTGATCACTTTTTTATAAAAACTCAAAACAAAGACTTAGTCAAGACCTTTGTTCTAGACCCGGATACAATAATTGATCACTTCCCTATCATATTGCAAATAAAAAATCCAGTACCTGTTGCCCAAGATACACAATCTAAGGTTTATCAAATAATAGATTATAATAAATTCTTAAATCTTATAAAAAATACAGATTGGTCAGAAATCTTACAGTTAACTGATGTGAATGCAGCTACAAACCTATTTGTTACGCAGTTTAAAGCACTTTTTAATTCCTGTAAAACTGAAAAAGAAAACAAACATAAAGTTAAGAAAATTAAAGAATGGATATCAACTGAACTTATTATTGCTATTCGTAAAAGAAATAAATTAAAAAGAAATTTGGTCAAAAACGTAAATACACAGTTAATTAATGAATATAAAAAGTATAGAAATTATGTTAATGACTTAATTAAAAAAACTAAATTTGATCATTACAAAAACCAAATAACAAGGAACAGAAACAACATTAAAAAAAATTATCAGATAATAGAGGATGCTACAAATAAAAGAGAAAGTAAAAAATCAGAGACTAACATTGTCAACAATAACAATGAAACATTTCTATCAATAAATGGCATGGCTAATTTCTGTAATAAGTATTGCATTAATGTTGGAAATAAAATGAAAGAAAAAATAAACCCCCCAAATCAAGAAATTACTGTTGCTGATATCCTGAATCTCCCAACAACTTCACTATTTCTTACCCCTGTAAATATAAATGAAATTATTGAACATATTTGATCACTTAAAAGTAATGCAGCAGCGGGAATAGACCAAATTCCATCAAGAGCCATAAAATTGAGGTCAGTATTTAAAGTTTTGCACTGATTCACCAAGTTAGAAACTGAATGGAGGTTACATTTGACCTCAGCCTCAAGCCGATCAACGCGATCAATCAGATCAAAAACATCCATGATCCTTGGTGAACAGAGCATGCATATATATGGTATTGTTCTGTTAGAGAGTATGAGAGTTCGTATTTCTGTTGAAGACACATCGGAACATTTTCTACACAATACGTGTTTACAGAAATCACACGGGTATCCAAAAACTTCACCCGAATTTTTCACTGGTTCCTTAAAAACACATGGTTGTTTGCATCTTTTGCAACTGCCTGACATTATTGATGCTCTGTATACAATTTTGCTTTAAACAGTAAGATATAGCTGATGCATAGGTTTGATTATTGAAAATTAAAATGCGTGGAACCAAACATGAAACAGGTGGAAGATGCAAGAAGAATTTATTTCAGTGTATTAGCCTTCCTAGAACTTCTGGAACTACTGGTAGCATTGTTTTATATACAAATATACAAGATTAGACTTAGCAACGAAGTCTGCTCCGGTATTACTGTAACAGCATCAGGTCACTTTGTTTGAGCCCCACGGATCAGGCCGCGGAGACATGGATGCTTCGGTGGTTAGAACTCAAATGCGATTGAGGGGGTAGGAGAGTGAATTAAGTGTTGAATACCTTGTATTTACAGTATTTACACTTTGTTTTAATTTACGGCGGCCTTAGCTGCTTGTAAAAAAGGGTCGTTTCCTGGTATATCGTGCCGTGTTTGATGGGGCGCTCGGGGTCGTATCTCACATCTGCTATATTCGCAGTTAGCAGCGATCTCTTGATTTGGCTATCGAAGAACTTACACGCGAGGCGATCAATATATTCCTCGACGTATTCAACGCCGGACCAAGCGTGTAAGTCATCGATTCTAGCTCGATCGCGCCGCGTCGAGGAGAACGCCGCCCTTAGGTAATTATTTTGCAGTACCTGCAATTTCTTTTTGTGAGTACGAGCCACCGAGCACCACACCGGAGCGGCGTAGAATAACGCTGGTCTCACGATGCTCTTATAAAGGATGAGCTTGTGGGCAGGGCTCAGGTAAGACCTGCTCGCTACCAACAAGCCCAGTCCCTTTTTGACACCCTCGTTCTTACCAATGATGGCAGAGATATGCCGGTTGAAATTTAATTTGTTATCAAAGGTAATGCCAAGGTATTTCACCTGCGGTTTTGGCAGCATCTGCGTGTTCCCTATTACGAGAGGCGTGACATTGATATCTTTGCGTTTACGCGTGATGACGATTAGCTCGGTTTTGCTAGCATTGAGAGATATCTTCCACCTCTCGTAATAAGGAACAAGCACGTTCATGTGATCGCTAAGGTTTGACTTCGCCACCTCAGCGAGGGGATGCGAGGAGGAAATTGCCGTATCGTCGGCAAAAAGGGCTTTATTGGTTCTGGGATGAGACGGGATATCTGCAATAAAAAGATTGAAGAGCAGCGTCGACCATACCGTGTCCTGTGGTAACCCCGCTCGCAGTCGCCTGCTCGCAGAGGAGTGTTTGTTTATTCTGCTAAAGAAAATGCGCTCGGCAAGGTATGACACGATAAGGGAAACTAGGTAAAGCGGGAAGTTATACTTCGCCAGTAGCTTGAAAAGCAACCCCTCGTGCCACACCCTGTCGAACGCCTTTTCAATGTCCAAAAGTAACAATGCCACTGATTGTTTAGTGCTGAAGCTGCGATATACGTCAGTTGCGATCTTCGCGGCCAACATGACGGTACCATGCCGGGCGCGAAAACCGAACTGCTCAGGGGGTAGTACGTTTTGCCGGTCACCCTCCCTACTGATGCCCGGCAAGATAAGTCTTTCGGTTACCTTCCCGAGAGTATTCAGCAGGGAGATCGGTCGATATGAAGAGGGTAAAGTTAGGTCTTTACCCGGTTTCGGGATGTGTATACGCACGCTGCCTTCCAGGGATTCGGGAAATGCTGCAGCCTGATTACCGCGTTAACTATATGCATGAGCATGAAATGGATTAATGTTTTCCGGGGTAAATTTTTCAGGACTATATTCGGAATATTGTCCGGGTCGGGAGCTTTATTTCTCGGTAAACGGCACATAGCTTTGCGGATGTCCGCAGGCGTGGCTCTCAATTTAACACTGCCGGGGGGATGGGGTATTTTTGCCGTTTGAATATATCAACAATTGAGCTACAGTGAGCCTGCACAGGAAGGGCATCCGGCGACCCGCTGCAGACGCCTTCCAGGTAGTCAGCGAAGGCTTCCGCTTTTCCCTGATCACTCGCGATATCAACACCGCGGTGTTTAATCACAGGGATACGCGTACCACCTCCGCAAACTCGCCTGGCCAGCTTCCACAGCGAGCCGTCGTCCCTACTGACAGAGTTGATATATGATCTCCTCCGTCAGTGCGTTGATTTGAGCGGATCCCATTGCTGTCCGATTTCTCTGTCATCGACGTCGAAAACGGTTTCTGTAGGTTATAAGTTCAAGGATAGGTTCCGGCAGGGATTCTGTCTTAGGGTGGATTGTAACCCTAGGACACATAGCATCACGGATGCGCTGAATATTAGTTGTAAGCTTATCAACTTCATTCTCAAGCTCCTGGATTGTCTCTATTTGTCCGGGAACGACAGTTAGCTCGTTTAACCTCGCTCGGAACTCCCTCCAATCAACATTCCTGTACGAAATGACGGTGTCACTCGTCATATGGACCCTGCAGTACAGGCCAATCTTGATCGGAAGGTGGTCCGAGTTTAAGGTGTTCATTTCCTGAAGCTGTGTGGTTCTTATCGCTCCCTTAGTTATAGCGACAACCAGGAACGAGTCACTGCGAAGATAGGTGGGATTCGGTGTTCTGTGGTAGGACATTTCAAGATTGTTTTCGACTATCCCCTTCAGTAGTCTACCCCTGCTGTTGGTTCTACCGCCCCATGCGGCGTGGGTGGCGTTGAGGTCACCAATTAGCAGGGATGCTCTATTTTGCGGAAGTAAAGCAAGGAGATCGTTTTCCGTGAGGCCGAGATCCGGAGGTGCGTAGCAGCCGGTCACACGCAGGCCGCTCTCCAGTTCGATACTAACATGTTCTATAGCGGAGCGCACGTTATATACTCGCTTGAAGCGAAGCGACATGTGTATGAAGCAGGCCACGCCTCCTCCGTTTCGATCGGGCCTATCAAATCGCTCCACACTGTAGTTCCTAACTTTTAGTGTAAAGCCAGGATCTAAACGTGTTTCATTGAGAAAAACAATCTGAAAATTGGAAGTATGCATAAAGTTACGGAACTCGCCCATTTTGGGCCTGATACTGTTACAGTTCCAACTTGCGACTACTAACATTATATATTGAATCTCGTGTACTCATACGAGAAGAAGCGTATCGAGGCTTGGACGATTTTCGCCTTGTCGCCCCGACACGCTTCGAGCATGTCAGAATAACATTCAAGTGCCAAGAAAAGTTGCTCTAAATTAACAAGGTTATTTATACGGGTAACAACGTTATTTAAATTTGACATTATGCTAGCAATGTTTGAGTTTGAATTATGGGTGTTATTATTATTAGGGATTGAGCTATTGCGCGCAGCACCTCTTACCTGTACATTTTGGTTTTGCTTAGGGCGGCTATCCTGGCTTTGACGTGTATTTCTGGGACGAAGGGTTGGGAACTGGTTGTTGAAGTCATCACTGCGTTGACCATTGCTTAGGCCTTGGCCACTTAGACCATCTGCAACTCTGGATGTCGAAGCTTTGTCTCTCCAGGCCGGGTTAACTGGCAGTGGAGCAGGTTTGAAGGCTGGTTTATTTGGTTGTCTGGTTTAATCCGAGACATTTGAATTAAGTTAAATTTATAGACATATACAGGACACTCCTCGTCTATAGATCGGTGAGGGCCCCCACAGTTAGCGCATTTTTGTAAGTCTTGCGAGCACTGGGTGATATCGTGCTGCCCTGCACACTTGCTGCAAGTGGTTTTCCTGCTACAGTAGGATTTGGCATGTCCGAACTGTTGACAGTTCTTACATTGTAAGACTGGCTTGCCGGAACGCCTTGCTACCCATGAGATACGGACACACATTAGGGTTCTCACTTCGCTGTTCAAACGTCGTATTGTATAATCAATGCCTAGAATGATTAAAAACATTGGCGTCCATGTTTTCCGCATTTGGTAAATATTCTTTGGGGTTATATTATATTCGTCCCGAAGAGCTTCTGCGATGTCTTGAATTTGGATGTCCCCGTCTAGGCCTCGTAGGACAAACGCACGCGTTTTCTCCTGGGTTTCGGCGTAGGTGTGAAATTCGGTGCTTTCTTGAACCAAGGCACGTTTTAAAGTGTGCAGATCATTAGCGTTATCGCAGTACACGATGACAGATTTTTTCGTGTACTTTAACTGATATTTAGTGATGTGCATGTTCTTCAGATCTTCACAGAGCTGTCGGTGGTCAGCCGGACGGCCCTTGATTACTACGGGGGGTAACAGCTGTACTTTGGGTTTAGGGGCGGCCTTACCCTTGCTGTTTGCAGTTTTTCGCTTAATCCCTGCAGAGGCAGAGGTGGATGCTACGCTGGCCGTAGCATGTGTTAATGTCAGATAGAGGTTGAAACGAGTTCGATGTGGTAACTGGGGGTTGGCCCATTTCTAAGGTAGCTACCTTGAAGTTTCTCTTGAAGGGCAGTTGCTTGAAAGATGTCCTTTCCATTTCCACTTGTTGGGAGATGGGGGTGGCGGCGGTGCCATTTGACTAAGCTGCTGTTGGCCGGTCAAGGTGACCTTGGGTTTTTTTGTGGTTTCAGAGCCTTGGAGACCCGTAGGACTGGCCTTGTTTTTCTTACCTGTGTCGATCTTAGACATAACAGGCTTTTTAAATCTCGTGGGGTGCACGTCCTTGAAGTGCTGGCGCACTTTCATGACCAATTTCCGTGTATCGTTATGGCCCGGTTCGCAATCGCGGAGTTTTTCGTAATCCAGCCTACACTGAACACAGACTTATGCGAAACTGTTGGATTTGCTTTTAATATTTCTTATGGAAACCTCAGTCAAGTTTGAGTCTGGGATGGACTCCATGGATATATTGGAGAGCGTATCGTCGTCTTCCGTTACATCGCCAAAAACTGGGGTTCCGTTCCCGGAAACTGGTTTTGTCTCTTTATTCCCACAGTCAATTTTTGATTGCACCGATTTTGTCCTTGTAAGAGTTTTATGCGCATCTGCGCACTGAGCTTGCGCTTTTTCGAATGCTAGCTGTAACTCATTCGTTGAGCTATTGCCTACGTTGCCATACAATTCTGCCATCAAACTTTTGCAATCTTGGCACGTATTTTGAAACATTTTTATTTGTTTTATAAGCCGTTCCGAGGTAGTTCTTGCGATTTGACTGTCGCCGTCTGAATCGGTTAATAACTGATGCGATACGTTTTCAACAGCTTCAGAAGAAGCCATGCTACCGGACACAATCCGGGGATCCGTCCCCGAAACTTAATTAAATATAAAAATACAGTAACTTTTACTAATATGTGTTAATAACAGCAGAAAAGCAAGTTTAAATTCCAATCACAAAGGATGTACGCGATATTCGAAGTTTTAATCTCGCAGCGTTTTTTTGAATTCCTGCAACGCCAGTCAGGTCCTACTGTGTCGAGCACACAGGTAGAAGTCAGTCCACATTAATCAGGTTCCAGGTAATAGTGGCTCTTCCTACCCTACAGGGAAACAGCCATAGAACACCGCAACAAAGCCCTACCGGAATTCCGCTGTAGAATGCAGCTACTAAAAACCAGCTCCAAAAACCCTAAAAGCGTAAATTAAACCATAACAACAATATAACATGAAATTTACAAAAATGCCAAAACTCGGCCTCACAAATCTACTTGAAATTCTACATTCAAAACAGCTTACCCATAACTAGGGGTTTACGAAAATCTTCCTGGGTATCTTGAAAGGATCAACGGCCTATATTGTCATTACGGCGGTTGCTAGAAATCTCTTCACACGCAACTGACCTTCCCTCGAGAGTCTCAAACGACTTCTAGTCTACTTCATTTACGAAATAAAATACTACTCGAGGACTACCTCTCAACCCAAGGAATTTTCTTTGGCTAATGAATAAACAAAAGCCTTACAAAATCAACAACAAGAGTTTTCTTCTGTTTTCTCTCCTCCTACTGGATCAAATAGTAGAAACAAATCTGTAAACACGTCAAAACTATCGGCTGACATTCAACTAAAAATCCTATTTTACTTGTCAGAAACCTAGACAGGTACGAACTTATCGAAAAAAAGACAATAGAGATGATTGACCAATCGATATTTCTTCCTAAAATGACCTTTATAAATAGGAGAATTTCCCCCCGTAACAGTACTTAATGACTACAGCACGATTGAGGGGGCCAATCCCAAGTAATCTGAGTTCCCTGACCCTATTGCCGCTGACTGCCGTTGGATAGGGCTGACACCAGCAGATGTTTGTTAGCGCGTGTTAATAATTTAGTGTCAAATATACGTAGGTATAAATAGTAGAAATATCCGCTAAACCAATGTAGAGCAATAACGGCAGATCTAGGCCTCTAAAACTAAGTAATTTTGGAAATAAATGTTGTTGATTGATTGATTGATTGTAGATTCTAAAGTTCGCTTTATTCTTAAGTTATTAGATTCCTTAATAAATACATATAAATTTGGTTTAGGTGTAAAAGAAGGCGCGAAACTAGAGTATGGAGGCAAACGAGTCAATAGGCCAGGTTATTTCTTCGAGCCAACCGTATTCAGCAATGTCGAAGATCACATGTATATCGCCAAAGAAGAATCGTTTGGACCGATCATGATCGTCAGTAGATTTAATAATGGGTGAGTTATACACTTCATTTAGTAACACTACATCGTTTTACTTATTTAATTTTACATTCACAGAGACGTGGACGGAGTCATCAAACGAGCGAACGCCACGGAATACGGATTAGCGTCGGGAGTCTTCACGAGAGACATCTCCAAAGCTTTAAGGTTCTCGGAAAA
Source organism: Pissodes strobi (assembly GCA_016904865.1). NCBI lineage: Eukaryota > Metazoa > Arthropoda > Insecta > Coleoptera > Curculionidae > Pissodes > Pissodes strobi. The sequence goes on along the minus strand of MU185844.1, from coordinate 49,933 downwards.
AATTGATGCCGGAACCGTGTTCATAAATACCTACAATAAAACGGACGTGGCGGCACCGTTCGGTGGTTTCAAGCAGAGCGGCTTCGGCAAAGATCTGGGACAAGACGCGTTAAATGAGTATTTGAAAACGAAATGTGTTACTGTTGAATATTAGGTTAATAGTAAACCGAGTAAACTTCCTGTACCTAATAATTAGGGCTTTTTTCCCTTGTACATTTTTTTATATTAGCTATTATAGTAAATCGTTTACTCCAGTTAAAAAGTGTGTTAACTTCATAAAAATCGTTTTCTGGGGCCAATAATAGTTTTCTTCGCAAATGTATTGAATTATTGTGATGCGGTAAAAAATAGATGGCACTGTTTGTGTTGTAATATTTCCGAATTTGATATATTTTATACCCAGTTATCTCCAGGGTCAATAATTTTTCCATTGAAGAATTTCGCAGTTTGGCAACCCTGGAATACATTACGCGCGATCTGGATAAATTGACGAATAGGTTACCTAATCATTCTCTTTCTGTTCAGCTCTACGCCCTCTATGAAATCGCAGCTACATTAAACGAAATGTCAGGTTGTCGTAGAGCGCGCGCGGGTCACCTCCATCTCTTTCTAGCATTTGCTTGGATATCCAGCTATCCCAGTTTAACTTTATATCTTCCTTTCTACAGTACAGCGCCTCAAGAAATTTCATTTCAAGAATTCTCTTACTGCTGGCACTGATTAGCTATGCATAAAGTTCTCGGCCCGTGTAAAGCCAATATTAATTCCTGACCAATTCGGAAATTGGTCAGAGTGAAACTAACCTTAGATGAAGTACGTAATGACGTCACAGCGCTTAAATCTAAGCAGGATTGCCATGTTTAGGGATTTTTTGGTTTAATTTATCTAATTTATGTATTGTTGTTAAGTAAACCAATTAAATTTGGACAATATCTGAATAGCACCAGTAATGTGTTGCTTGCAACGGACAATAGATTAACAATTTTAAAAACTTCCCGAAAGTTCATTAGGAAATAATTTTAAGGTTTAAAATTATTTTCATAACTCAATAAATAAATAAATAAAAAAAATATAATATATGATGGTTCATTATTCACTTAGTCTAAGCTAGGTTATTACTTTTTTAAATTATATTGTTTGTTTTGCATAAAAATTGAATTAATAAAATATTTCTCAAATTTTCGATTTTTTATTACTCCTTCCTTATACGACCTAAAGTAAGGTCTCCCGCACTACAAGTGCTCTCTAGCTAGAGGATTCTAAGAGAAATTTTAAATATTACATTTCTCTTATCACCAGGAGCGCCGAAGCTCGAGCAGGTACTGGGGAATGTTCCTGCCAAAAGGATCAGGAGCAAAATTATATACTTCACGTATCTGTGCCCCAAAGTTTGTTTGAATCAATAAAATACTAAAAGATTAAATATCTCTTAACGAAAATATATTTTATACCAGGAGCGCAGAAACGCTAGGAGATAAATTCTAACTTTAGTCTATTAGTATTCTAATAAAATTTATATAAGCGAAAAAGAATAATATACCAGGAGCACAGAAGCTGAAGGAGGTAAATTCTAAAATTAAAAATTTTCCCGCCAAAAACACGAGCAATGATTTGACTCCTGATTCTGGCGGGAAAATTTTGAATTTAAAATGTACGTCCTCGCACTCCTGATACGATACTCATATTTGTTTAGTGAAATTTTATGAGAATGATTGTTTTTGGCGGGAAAGTCTGGATTTAAAATTTACCTCTTCGCCATTCTGCACTCCTGGTATGATACTCATTTCTGCTTAGTGAAATTTTATTAAAATGTGATTTTGCTCCTGTTTTTAACGGGAAGTTTCAATTTATAATGTAGTTCCTCCCACTCCTGCGCTCCTGGTACGATACACATTTCTGCTTAGTGAAATTTTATTAGAATGTGATTTGACTCC
>MU185844.1:3657-47989 GCA_016904865.1 Pissodes strobi | reverse complement strand
AAATGTGGATTTAAAATTTACCTCTTCGCCCTTCTGTGCTCCTGGTACGATACTCATTTCTGCTTAGTGAAATTTTATTAGAATGTGATTTGTCTCCAGATTTTGGCGGGAAAAGTTTGAATTTAAAATGTACTTCCTCGCACTCCTGCGCTCCTGATACGAAACTCATTTTTATTTAGTGAAATTTTATGAGAATGATTGATTTTGCCCCTGTTTTTTTGGCGGGAAAATCTGAATTTAAAATATACCTCTTCGCCCTTTTGCGCTCCTGGTATGATACTCATTTCTGCTTAGTGAAATTTTATTAAAATGTGATTTTGCTCCTGTTTTTGGCGGGTAGTTTGAATTTAAAATGTACATCCTCGCACTCCTGCGCTCCTGCTACGTTACACATTTCTGCTTAGTGAAATTTTATTAGAATGTGATTTGACTCCTGATTTTGGCGGGTAAAGTTTGAATTTAAAATGTACCTCCTCGCACTCCTGCGCTCCTGGTACGATACTCATGTCTGCTTAGTGAATTTTTATGAGAATGATTGATTTTGCCCCTGTTTTTGGCGAGAAAATCTGGATTTAAAATTTACCTCTTCGCCCTTTTGCGCTCCTGGTACGATACTCATTTCTGCTTGGTGAAATTTTATTAGAATGTGATTTGACTCTTGATTTTGGCGGGAAAAGTTTGAATTTAAAGTTTACCTCTACGAGCATCTGCGCTCCTGTTATATTATTAATTTTCGCTTAAAGCTCGTTTTCGGCGGGAAAATTGTTATATTGATCCTACATACATCTTTTTGAGTCACGTTATCTGCCGTAAATTTTCGATCTTCGGACCTGCGCATTTGACAGCGGCCCGGTGTTGTCGTTCTAATATTTTACATCACGCGTGTCCCTCCGCTCGCTCCGGGAGCGCAACCAAATAAAACTAACCTAAAGCAATGCCCAAAATCAAGAAAAAAGAACTTTAAAAAATATATGAATTAGCACGTACGCATGCCTGAAGGCTCAAAATTGCTGTAGGTAGACGCGAATAACTTTTTGCATGATCGAGGCAAATGATTTTCTAGGAAGGAAAGTAAAACATCGAATAAATAGGGGTATTTTTTTTTTAATAATTACTGAGACTTAAACAACATAACCACAGTAAATGATATACACTATACTCTTGACATATTATCCAATACAAGAGTTGAATCGTAAAGGAAAAAGTAAATCTAAATAATATACTGGATATTCTAAAAATAATACATTTCCTTTTTAAAAAAATGTGTTCGACAACTAGAAAAAAGATTTTGAAACAATACAATGATTATTGAAAGCATTAAATACAAAAGAGTAATAAGGAAAATATAGATTGCTATATGTGAATTTTCAAAATATACATTATTGTTTTTAGGGATTGTATGAGGTTTGATCAGTTTATATAAACAATAATCTGTAAGTAATTTATGTTATGAGAGTCATAAATGTTTTAATAAGTAATAAACCGCATTTTTGATATTGCTCCTTCCTTTTTAGCCGAGTTTATAGTGTGTTGAACAAAATATTTTCAAGTGGAGCAGTTTGATATACTAATTTCCTCTTCAGGGCAAGATCAGAGAAGTTTCCATAATTATTTTTTACTTCCCTGTATTCTTGTTAATACACATTTTAATTGTAATTTTCTATTAAAACGAGGAATGTTCCTAAAGCAGGCTGTAATTTAAAGCGCATTCGCCAAATAGTCAGGAATCCAAATTATTTTAATTTTATTACATGGGTGTACTTAATTCAAAAATACTTGTTTGCATCTTTCCTTTTAACGCAGTTAATGAATGTGTTTATAGGGTATTGAACGGAAGGCTTCCAAGTCAGGCAGCTTGACAATTTAAATTGTGTTTCAAAGGAAGAGACACATACTCAGTTTCTGCAATTATTTCTTTATCAAACGTATTCTTGTTCATTTTAATTGTAATTTTCTATTTAAACGAGTAATGTTGCTCTTAGAACAAGCTGCAAAACTAAGCGCATTCGCTATATAGTCAGGAATCTAAATATAATAATTTGAGTTATAAGATCCTTTACACATATAGAGCACTATATAAAAATCGGCCTCACCTATTGGTCGATCCGCTCGCTACGGGGCTCAAGAAAAGGAAACTAACAGGTGCTAACCCAAGACTGTCACATGCCCAAAATCAAAAAAAAAACTGTTTAGAAACGTAATTTAAAAATAAAAAAAACAACGGGGTTTGAACCCGGGCCGTCCAGGTGAGACCCAGCCATATAAACCCTTCGACCACGAGAGCTCCTTGGACATATTGATTGCATCACGAAGGCATAATGTAATATGATGAGCATTTAAAGATGGATCGATCAATAGTAGATGTCGATTTTTACATAGTGCTCTATTTGTGTAAAGGATCTTAAAAGGTATACGTTGTTGTTAAAACAAGCTGTAACTTAATAAAGCATTCGCCATATTGTCAGCAATTCAAATTATTTGAATGAGTGATATTGTCCAAGGATGATTATAATGACTAAATCTTATTGACAAAGCATGAGTAAAACAATAGGTATAGACTTAATAAAAAGCATTTTTATCGGAATATCGTTAATTATGTGCTAGGTAGGTAGCACTGTTCTCACAAGTATTTTCACCTTGTCCAATTTGAAACTCATTTGCATTAGTGACTACTCAATAGTAAATAACTCTTCTTTAGAGGTCGGTGTTCCGCCTGCATGTCTGGATTCTGACAGCTATTTTTTAGGGTAAAGAATGACACGAGCATTTCAATTTTGTTCTTAAACATTCAGTCAATTCGAAATAAAATTGACGAACTTTTTGCTATTTTAATAAGTTTAAATTGTCCTGATATTGTTCTATTGACAGAACGTTGGCTTAACCCAGATGAGCCTTTATACGTTCCCGGTTATTGCGTTGACTCCAAGTTCTGTAGGTCGAGTAGTGGACATGGGAGTACGGTCGCCCTTGTGAGTGGGACTTTGAGCTCTCAATTTTACACTCCAGAAAATCAAATTGCTTTATAATATGCATTTATCGCTCTCCTGGATGCAATCTCTACATATTTTTAGATTGACTGGAATCTCTTTTCTCAAAAGTTTCATTGAAACACAAATTCATTTTAACTGGTGATTTAAACATCGATTTTGAAGACATTAATAATCGTTCGACCTTGACACTACATAATTTATTCAATTCATTCAATATTAGCATGCATGTTCATTAGTCTACTCGTGTAACAGACGCATCATCTACTACAATTGATTACATTGCCTCTCTGCAATGCTGTTTTTTGTGACGTTTTTGACCCGGTTTTATCAGACCATAATGCTTTTGTAACAAGTATTCCTCTAGCATGGAATACCTTGTCGGGAATGAGTAGATCAGGTAGGATTTACAGCACACATGGATTTCAAGTGTTGGAACTCTACATTGAATGCGGAGATTTCCTTGCAGTGCTTCCACAAGTTATCAAAATGCAAAAAAGATATAAAATATCCAACATTAATACAAGCGACCTCAATAATTACTACTGCACAGTTGCTGAGAATCTGACTAGGGACTTGCACTGCAAGCCTCTCTTTATTTCCAATAATATATTAACCCTTGCTTGCTTATTCATCTTAGAAACTGCTTAGCGTATTCAAAAAAACAAAGCCGATTTTCCTAATCGCCAACAAATCCATTTCATGAGACAGATAGACCACATACCCTAGCCTCATTAGAGGCTCGTTCATTTATAATCGCTTAAAGATATACAACCACTTAAGCTTGGAGATAAACGTAGCCAAAATCTTGAGATGTTTAGGGAGAAATTGAAAGACAAGCTGTTATCAAAAGCATGCCTTGTCAATAAGATTAATTCATTGCAATAATCCTGGGACAATAAAGCACTTTCATTCAAATAATTTAAATTCCTGACCATATGGTGAATGCATTTTAAGTTACAGCTTGTTTTAAGAACAATTTACCTCGTTTTGATATGACATACTTGCAAAAATAAACAAACAAGAACATCAAAATAAAATTTTATACTTATAAAAATAGAATAAATATATTACATATATACAAAGCTATATACACTATGTACACCTTCTAATATAATTACAGACTAGATATTGAAAATGCCAATATAAACCTTAAAATTGTTGTAGAAAGGAATCGAATTTTAATGCGTATCAAACTGGCTAAGATATCATGCGAGTATAAATGAAAAGGTTCAGCACCTTTGTGCTTAAGTTAAATATTGCTATGGCTATAGTGGTCTAATTATTAAAACTCTCCTTTTACCAACCTACAAATTATGCTTTAACTCTTTTATATCTATATTGACGTGCAAAACAAGTGAAGCACCTAAAATTTTGATTCATAACTTTTGAATCAGTTGATTGATCGAGAATTTTTTATTTTTATTTTGTAGGTCTATTCTTTAGCCAGAGTATAACAAACCAACGAGTAGCGACATAAAGCGTCGGCACCTTTGATATTCAAGGGACCGATTCCGGCAGAGCCGATGACAGATGGACTTCATATTTGTAAACTGCTCAAACCATGAAGTGGCTCGAAAGGAAACGACTCTGCGACTACACTATAAAAATTTTGAAGTGGATAATTGATCATTTTTCATATCTGAATCCGATTCCGTAAAGCTTTTCTATAATATAGTGGTTTTTCCTACTTCCTGTCACCCTTGTCGATAATAATTTCTGAAAGCTTTCATTATAAAAATATATATTACTTATATTTCTTCTACGATTTATTTATGATCCTTTAATGAGGGCGCGTTGAGAGGAAAATAAACCCCTCTGTATTTCATGATTTCATTTATCATGTTAAGATATTGATGTGTCAATTTTTAACCTAAATAAAGCACTTTGAGCTTACACCCGCCTGGTTTGAAGGCTATTGAAGAGGTGTAGCAGCGGTTTTTGATAGGTAGTAGAAAATTATAATATTGTACGACGTTTTCAGCGGTTCTCAAATAGACATTTCTTATTGTACTAGTTTCAGCAACTTCTTGTTATTATTACTAGTACTCCATTTCTTTAAATTACGATAAGTCATATATTTACAAAGGTATTGGGTATATTTTTGGAACCATTGAAATGTGGAGGAAAATTAAAACTTGCTACAGCACAAACAAAAAGTTTTTATTGATTGTAGGCTAAGGAGATGTAGGTCAGGAGTACTTATTTACTTACCCGAGTTGCCTTAAGGGATTCTAACCCTCATACCCACTGTTATGAAGACAATGGTGTTAAATTATTAATTTAAATAAAAGACAACAATTTTCACTAGTCTAACAACGTTTATTAATCAAAGGTTATTAAAAGTAAATTTGCGGCGTAGATTTAATTCGGTAGAAATGCAACAAAAATGTTTAATTTCAAAGTTTAGTAAACAAATTTTGACATACGTGTACAACCAAAAATAAGAAATTACCACCTAAAGGCAGGACTAAGCCATCCCAGGGAGGGATGATTGACTATGTCCTCTATACCTAAGGCATGGCTCGAAAAAAAAACTATTACTGAATGATGGTCTAACATTAGCAACCTCTCTTGTAAAGAGTAAGAGAGCACCTACATTCCCGCCGACCTTGTTCGATCCTCCTCCGTCTCTGTACTCTATTTACACTGTTGACAAATATTCGGTAAAATTCCTAGCAGAAGCATTTAAAGGGATAGAACTTGAACTGTCTTCCCAGGGACATGAACTTCGGTTAACTTAAATACTAGCTTTATAAATAAACATTATGGTAACAATTTACCGTTACATAACCCTACTAATAAACCCTACAATATTACTCAAAGCAATGAGCACAAATTAACAATACCATATCTAGATTAAATAACTTAAAAAAATTGCTTTAAGAGAACACACACAGCTCTAAACGCTACTATTTACATACATACATACATAAGTTTTCATAAATGAGGGTAAATTGTTATGAAATGAAAAATGCAATAATTTTTTTTCAACTATACATGTGTGAAGATTTTGAATTTCCGAATGCATTTTTTATGAGAACTATTATTAAATTTTATAGTATAAAATATTTTTAGTCTTATAAATAGTTTTAATACAAACAGCATGGGAAAATTTGAACAGGTATGGAGAAATTGAAGTTTTTCAAATATATTCACTAAATAATTAGAATTTTTTTCGCCTGTACATATGTTCTTAAACTGCTAGTTGAAAATACTTTCAAGGCTGTATATAAAATGAACCCACTAAAGTACCTTTAATTGCATTAAAAGCTTTAAAATGAGACAGAAGTTTGTCTACATCAATACTAGTACATTCTCTGCTAAAAGCAGAGCAAATGTCACATGAATGTACTTCCAGACACCTTTTCATCAAATATCCACAGACATGATAGCATTCTGTGTTGAAACGGTTTCTTTACGGTAATTGCAATCAGGCAAGGAAATTGCTGCAGTTGATGTTTCAGACTCCTTATTAATAATTTCTACCATGTCCATGGATTTTAAAATAAGGATCCTCCCTACAATTCATGTGATGTGAGTGGAAATAAATCTGTAAAAATAATTTTCTGAAGGCACTTTGAAACTGTATTGGTGTGGGATTTATGCAATTGGCTCCCTCTTGCCTTACACTTCCAAAGCAATTTTCTAAACAATCAGTCTTCTGGTTTTAAGATATTTATACCAACAGTTTAAAAGTTTTTGCCATAAATTAAGAAAACATCTTATTGTAATAGACCAACCTTTAATAACCCTGACCATTTTTGCTTATTACTTTTAAATTTGGCAAAAAATTCAAAGCATCATTTAAAAATTCTAACTCTGAATCAGATCTGTCAAATACATTCTTAAATTTATAAGAATTATTTAATGATAAGGAGTTCAAGATATCAAACAGATTACTAGATTTTTCTACAATATAAATTGTTGCAAAAGCTTCATTTGGAAGTGCACCCAAACTCATGTATGTATTCATACCACTGGCATTTGAGTCGAGTCGCTCAAAAGTTGAGCGGCATAACTCACTCTCATTTTTCAAAAGTTGTGGGATTAAGGTGAGAATTAGTGAGTTTAGGTGCTCACCTGTAGAACTGCTTTTTATCGGAATTATAGAAACATTTAATAAATGACCAAGACGTTTTTCTACCCTGAAAGCAAAAGGTGTGCTTAAGTTACTGCGGGTGGCCTTAGTTATATGACATGGGTCAAAAATATAGAACATGTTCTCACCTCCTACCTGAAACTCTGTATTTTTAGGTGTAATTTCTAGACATTTAGTCATATCAATAAAGTTCGAGCCCATGTCACTTGCTATGCCTTCCACTTTTAAATATATATACTTTAAATTTCAAATACAATCTTCTAAAATAGCATGAAGTTTATCACCCATCGATACAAAGGATGCAGTGTTTATCCTTATCAGTAATTGTCTTCATTTTGATTTCAAGGGCCTTATATATTGATTTATTATGTAGTCCTAGTTGACATTGCAGCTCTTCAGCATGTATAGTTGGTGAAAGATGAGAAGGTAGAATTATCTTTTCTTATGTTGATTGGTTGAATATCATCCAAATTCACCCATTTTGTTTCTTCATCTTTTGAAATATTAGGACCTGAAAGTGATAATAATAATGAAGGTATTGTTGATACAGTATTAACAACAAGCATAAGGCTATTTAATTGCAGTCAAACAATATCATGTTAGTACGAATAAAGTGTCTGACAAATATCAATTAGTACAACTCAGATAAAAACTGGAACTATTTATGTGACCAGTAGATACTTTCTATTGGGTACATAACTCATAACACCGGTAGTGTTTTTAGTACATATTGTTTATTGAATTATTGTGATTATAGGATGAGGTGAAATATCTGAATTTTAAGTACCTATCAGGGTAATTACTGTTTTATAACTCACTTGTAAATAATAAATCCAACCAATAAAATTTTTCTACTCATGGAATTCAACATGATGTTTCTAAATTCAGTCATAATGATTAGACAAACGAAATAGCTGTAACAGTTTGTGCCATTAGAAACAATACTGATACTTTGATTTTTTTATGTCAATGAACAATTGCTATAAAGATTTACCTGCAAGGATCTTGATTTTCTTTGGTGGTTCTTAAGATGAATCTTGACTTGTCCTAAATACCCACTGTACATATTTACCAAATATTGTAGGACTTGCATCAGGTACGAAGTGCTTTCTTGCAGAGGTTATCTTAGAAAAATACATTTCCTCAAAGAGAACTTCACATAGTCTATATGCCATCATCTGTTTAACTGGTTTATCCAGTATATCACTTCTAATAGAAGCTTCTGTCCAGACTTTGACACTGAAAGAAAAATTTCATTAGATCTACCTATGATGACTGTAATTTATAAAACTTTAAAAAATTATTTTTAACACAAGCTTGGTCATTTTGCAATTTTTGATTACAATACAGAAGGGGTAGAGATTTTAAGCTCTCCATTATACCCAAAAAATGAAGCATTTATAACACGTCAAGGCACATATTATTGCAGTTTTGGAATGCCAGCTAAGTTCTGCATGTGATATCTTTTATAATTCGCAATCAAAATGTAAGTGGACTTGAATTAGACATCTACACATTTGGCAAAACTAGAGTACTTAGAGCAAAACCTCCAAACGTCAAGTGTGATGTAATTTTGTTATAAGTTTATCGATATAAACTCGTCTATGAACTTGCCGAGGTGGTCATTTGAGATATATTATAATATTTCATACCTAATTACCATGTTTAAGATTTACAATAAAGGCATAAAGTTCAAAATATTCCATTAGCTTTTCGTTGTATCCAAATAACAAAATAGTCAGTTCTTATTGAGACAGCCTTTATATATGGATGCTATACTTGCATAAAACAAAAAAAAAAACAGAAACAAATTAAAAGTTAACAAAAATCTTAAAAGAAAATATGTCTCTCTGTTATCACATAAAAGAACTAAATAATGCTGATTTAGTTACGGTGTTTTAGAAACAGAATCAAATAACAATTCTGCTAATTTCTTTTTTGACGATAACCTGAATTTTTGTTTAGGAAGATACTAATTATTGTTTTTGGAATTATTGGTTAAGGTAAGTTTTTTGGCAACAAATAACTGTTCCCAACTTGATGCCTAAATATCCATAATTCCCAACTAGCTCATTGTTATTGGAGGGCCAACCTACAATGATGTTTTTCTGTCTATTTTCAAAAAATCCTTAAGCCTTTGTTTGTAGTAAACTCCTTTTCATTGTCTTTTTGTACAATAGTAGCCGACATTGATAAACAGAAGCATAATCTCTCCAAAATATTTAATATTATGTACCCAAATTTGTTGTTCGGAAGATTCGGGAAGATTTACTGAAAATTAGGGTACGATTTAAACTAGAATATTACATCTGTGATTCAAACGCACTAAAGACACGTTATGCTAGAGAGAAACTCTATACATTACACACACAAAATATTTTGTGATTACACAAACCGAACCGCTCTTCTATTCTATTTTTCCTTTTCTGCGAAATAGTAAATAGAAATCGTTGAATTCATTGGTTAGGTTCTCTTTTTAGGTTACTATGAAAAATGTCAGGCCTACTAAACATAAAACCCAGGCCTTACAACAAATAACTTCTACAAACTAATACAGGCCGGAATAATTTAATTACTTTACAATAGAATTATTTTGCTGGAAATTGACCAAAGATTCTTCATGTGAGAACAGCATAACAAATTTTATAGGAACATACTTTAAATAAGTAAGACCATTTTTTAAGCAAATATACGGGTGCATTATTATTCTACTTTTGAAGTTTTTTGCTCAATGCAGAATGTGGACATATATGTTGTTGGATGAAAAAAAAACTTGAAACTTAGAACAGTCTAGCAATACACATTACATGTACCTTACGTCTTTTGGAATTCAATTTATCACTTATAATTGTACTTTTTCACCACTAATACTCCTGTATCAAAGTTTATCTATTCTTCAAGAGCAATTACTAACAATTAATTTAAATATAAAAAAAAAACAACCATTATATTGAGGATTAGTGTTAGTAGCTATGTACTTACCGGTGATAATCTTTAGAGGAAATTTGAAGCAAGATTTTCCATCTCCAGACCTAATTGAACAGGCACAATATGCACAAGAAATACCCGGCATGATTATACACTTATTCACTTTTAAAATTTTGAAATTACGACACAATTCAAAACTAAAACGCACTTATCAGAATTCGTAATTGACGCGCTACAACAAAAGTCAGTTTGACGGAAGGACTTCATATTTCGCACATGCGCAGCAAAATTTGGTCCCCCAGCTGTCGCTACTCGTTGGTTTGTTATACTCTGCTTTAGCATTCCAGAACATTTATAACAGAACTTTCCTACAACTAACATTTATCAGTCAAATTAACTTTTTCCTATCATTGTTTTTCCGTAGCGTTTCCTCTATCTTACTTCCTTTGGGAGCTACAGGCTTTTAAGCAAAGTATTCCTATGTAACTGTCAGTGCTCCTCCTCTGCGTGGTCAATTGAAGAACAAACTGGATTCAGTATTTTTCAATAAGAACTCTTCAATTTTTCTGGTTTCAAAAACACATTCTGCCATTGTTTTCATCAGCTGATGTTGACAGGTCGAAAAGTTGGAGCTCATAGCGACGTTGCCAGCTCATTTTGGTGTTTAGTAGAGCTGGGCGTTGAGATCGATATTTTTCATTTTGGTGCGTCGATATTTCTAGCGAAGATTTCGTAAATATGAGTTCCGATGCTTTGAATTGCTACAAATGCCATCAACCATGTGAATTGAAACCGAAAGATGAGAAAAGTGATTTATTTGGCTGTCCCTGTGAGACCTGCAAAAGAATGGTCTGTAGGGGGAGAGAAGTGGTTTATTGGTACAGGAAGTACGTTGTGCTCCCAGCTGATCGAGAGGAATGTTTTTCTTCTGCCTTTACTGTGCGTCAGCTATTAAGGAGCTACCAAACCTGAAAGTGGAACTGGAGGAACTTAGAAATTTGGTTGGGTCAATTAAAAAATATGTAACCAAAAACACCTCCTTTAATAGTGGTTTTGACACTGAACTTAAAGCTCTCAAATCACGGATTGGATCTTTTGAAAATTGCATAAATCCCTCTGTACGATTGTCTCAGAGAGGAGTGATGCAGTCACAGTAGTAGAACTACAACTCAAACCTAGGTTGCCTACTATCAATAATTTGGTTGATATTACTACAAACACAGGCAGTTCTCATAATAATGATACTTCTATTCCTTCAAGTGCTGATGCCTGCTGCTCTTCTGCCGCATATAACCTGACTTGCAGTAATGATGTAAACATTCTGGCGCAATCTCTGAAGGTTTTTATTAAGCATGAACTTCTTCTAAACCAATGAAATTAACCAGCGTATCAACATACTAAAGGATACAAATGTCGAAATGGTTAACATGCTCTCCAAGATGCCCCCCAAACCTAATATTGAAGAAAGAGGCACAAAGGTCACACTTCAGGCTCGCACTGGTGGTAACTCGGCTACTACTGGGTATAGTTTTACAGCGACTTTTTTAACTCTGGTGATGTTGCTGCAGCAATGTTCTGTGATATATCTAAGGCTTTCGACTGTGTAGATCGCAAAATACTGTTGTGGAAGCTGGAGAGATATGGGTTTAAAGGGACTTCTTTGGGGTGGTTCAGCTCGTATCTATCGGGTCGCTTCCAAAAGGTTGATTTTGGTGGTCAATTCTCAAAGGAACTGCAAAATATCACAGGTGTCCTCCAAGCTTCTGTCTTGGGGCCACTATTGTTTCTCCTCTACATTAATGACCTCCCTTCGCTCCCCATAAGAGGAAAGTTTACTATGTTTGCGGATGACACTACCATCATTTGGCATGGAAATCATGTTGATCAACTGAAGGTGTCTCTGGATGCTGATTTACTGAAGATTAAAGAATGGTGCAATGCAAATCGTCTTTGCTTCAATACCTCCAAGATAAACCTTTTAAGCTTTAAATGTTCCATGAATTCCATCGCAACCAATGAAGAGCCTGTTTTAGCAGAACAGTCAACCATGTTTCTGAGCCTTACAATAGATTGCAGACTCAAGTTTCAGGAGCACATAATTAGGGTATGCAGCAGAGAGTCATCGGGTTGCTATGCCCTTAGAGTGATTTCTATGAACCCAGACTCTTACATGGCAAAGAATGCCTATCATGCTCTTGTGGAGTCACATCTATCTTATGGAATTTGTTTCTGGGGCCCATGTGCTCAGTATCTCTTTAACACTGTGCTTGTACGACAAAAAAGACCAGTTAGGGTCCTTTCTAGAGTGAGGAGCCATGAGTCTTGTAGGCATCTCTTTGTACAAAATAAGATCTTGACCCTTTGTTGCTTGTATATACTGGAAAAAATAACTGTGGTCTTCAAGAAATACAAGCGACGAGTATATCCTTCGGTTGCCCATCCCACATTCAGAGCAAGTGAGGTGTTCTTTTGTTTATATGTATATGTTAGTATGTATGTATTTTTATTTTATTATTTTGTAACTGTGTTTTACTTTGAATTGTTTAGTATTTTAAGGTTTACTGACTTAGATTAAGTAGGGCTTTGTCAATAACTCTCTGTTTCAGACAATAAAGCTACTTTTTGAATTTGATTATTTGTGTTGCGCCCCTCGGAGTGGTGTGTGAGTTGGATTTTGAGGCTGCTGGGATTAGGCATGATGAATCTCTGATTTATACTATATATCGGTCTCCATCAAGTAACTTTGACAATTTCCTTGATGAGTTGGAAGATTTTTTGACTACACTAACAATTACTGATAAATATATTATCACTGGTGACTTTAATGTAAGGTTTAACTCTAGCCAGAGTCAGTCTCGTAGAGTTGTTGACCTCTTCTCCATTTTGGATTTAATCCATCAATAAAACAGCCCACCAGGGGTAAAAATTCCCTGGATAATGTTTTTACAAATATTCCTGGATCCTCATATATGGCCACTGTTAGTGATGTCTCTCTGTCAGACCATCCGAGTTCATTCAGGATGGGTGAGGCTGCACGAGTCGATTATAGTCCTATAACAGACTTGGGTTTATTGAATTCCTAGAACTCAGTGGATACAATAAGTTGGGATCATATGCTTGGTTCTGATGATGTTAATGCCTCCTTCACATGCTTTGTGGATACCCTTATTGATACCTACCTTGGTTCTTTTGAGGTGGAATCCAAATCACTTAACACAGCCAGGAGCTCGGGGGCGTCTAAGTGGTTTGACAATTTTCTGAAGGAAATGAGGGATAGATTTTGCCTTTTAAGGCAGATTAACCAAAAGTACCCCTGCTCGGTGTCTGCTGAAACTGTGCGGAACTACCGCGCTGATTATCGCAGCAAGATTCAAGTGAATAAAGTGGAAGCAAATGATAGATTTGTAAATCAAGCCGTCTCAAGATATGTGGAAAGTCATAAAAGCTTTCAACAATAACGTTAGGGAGATGATACCGAGCCAAATAAATGCTTGTCATTTTAATGAGTCATTTGTTAATGCTCCAACCACCTTAAAACAATCGTTGCCTCCGCCTTCTAGAAACCTTTTGACCTATTTGACTGGTAATTGTGGTCCTGGCTTTGCTCTTTATGACTCAGATTCCCCAAGTGATTGATTCCATAAACAATAGTCCAAGCAGAGACTTGACTTCAATATGCGGCTCATTAAAACTATAAAAACCTTGACGAGATTGATTAACATGGCTATCACAAGGGGCATATTTCCTGATTGTCTCAAAAGTCATACTCTCATACCTGAGAATTATCAGACAATTTTTGGTAAAATTCTCGAGACCTTACTGAAGAGTCAAATTGAGGATTACTTTGAACAAAATTCATTGTTTTAAGTTAAGCAACATGGCTTCAGACATCAACACTCAACCGATTCAGCGCTCAGGGATTTGTGTGACGAAATTCTGGAGGGTGTTGGGTGCAGTTGGCACACTCGGGCAACATTCTACGATTTCTCAAGAGCTTTCGATTGTGTAGAACAAATTATACTTCTTCAGAAGCTCGCTTACTACAGATTTGACAATATAAGTATTAAACTGCAACAGTCTTGCTAAAACAACTGAAAAAGTATCAAATAGACGTAACAGCCCTTCAAGAAATTAGATGGCCAGAGGAGGGTGCAGTTATGATAAGTGATTACACAATATTCAATGACGGCATAGAAAACAACAAACACGGGCTCGGAACAGATTTCGCAGTGAATGCAAACCTTATAGGACAAATTGTTAACTTCAAAGCAGTAAACCACCGAATTAGTAGTATCAGAATCAAGGGAAAATGGTCAACTACACACTAATATGAGCGGATGCACCAACAGAAGATAAAGAAGAGAATCTGAAGATGAATTCTATGACAAACTAGAACAAACCAAAGACCTAGTATCGAAACAGGATATGATAATACTCCTAGGAGACTTCAATGCGAAAATTGGAAGAGAACAAACCTTAAAACCACATATAAGGGACCACAGATTACACGAACAAACAAATGACAGTATGGCAGCGGCAAATAACCTGATAGTGATGTCAACAATGTTTCCCCACAAAAACATATACAAAGAGACATGGGTATCCAACGATGGTAAAACACGAAATCAAATAGACCATGTCTTCAGCAAATGCAAGACATTCAAAAAAATATATTAGCTGTAAGGAGCCAAAGGGGAGCAGATGCAGCATCAGACCATTTCTTGGTTAGAGTAAAAGTACGAGCAAGGATAAAAAGTATCATAAAGAAGCCAAATCAAACTTAAAGAAAAAGATGGAACATCGAGGTAAAACAAAACAAAATTAAAGAAGAAATGAGAGTAGAAGAGTGCTGTAATAAGATCAATACATCAATAGAGAAGGGAGCTGAAAAAACATTAGGCGAAGCGAAAACCACAAAAGAGAAACCATGGTATGACGAAGAATGCCAAATAACTCAGGAAATTAAAAATAAGAACGATGAAAATATCCAACAATTCAATACACTCAGAACGGAAACAAGAAAACTCATAAGAAGAGAGAAGACTACAATACAATGCTAATAAACGTGGAAAGAGAAGGAGATCGAAAATACGAAAAAAGGGATATGCCACGTACCAACATATTGAAGAAGGAAAACAATGATCTCATAACAGACATAACAGAAATTCTGCAAACCTGGAAGCAATACTTCAATCACCTACTGAATATAAATGGCAAAGTCAGCAAAACAAACAGAGGGTATCAGAGAGCAGAGGAACAGATAGCAGTACCGTCACTGGCAGAGGTCAAAAAAACAGTTTTGCAACTGAAGAACAACAAAGCTCCAGGGAACGACGCCATCATGGCAGAACTGATAAAATACGGAGGAGAGCAGCTGCATGAGGCGATACAAATTCTTCTGGAAAAAATATGACAATCAGAAACACTCCTGGATGAGTAATCATATCCATTCATAAAAAAAAGTGACAGATCAGTGTATAAGAACCATAGGGGCATAACGTTATTGAATGTCAACCGCAGAACAGGCAGAGACAGGATTGGGCAGAATATAACCATGGACACGTACAATTTTGAATGTGTGAAGGAATTCCAATACCTAAACACACGATAACGACACAGCCAAAGAAATACGTGCAAGAATATAAAAAGGAAATAAGTGCTACTATGCATTGCAAGACGTATTAAAATCGAAAGTGCTGTCAAGATCATCGAAAATCACAATATACAGATCAGTAATTAGACCTGTCATAACATCTGACTCGGAAACCTGGATCATCACAAAACAGAACGAATTACTGCTAAATCGTTTCGAACGTAGAATATTGAGGAGAATATATGGCCCTACAGTAGATGAGGCAACAGAACAATATCGGCTCAGAACAAACGAAGAACTGGAAAGCTTATATAGCAAACCAAGTATCATAAATGAAATTAAAGCACAAAGGCTTAGGTGGGCAGGACATGGTCAGAGAGCTTAGAAACGCCTAATCAAACGCATCTGGGAGAAGGCCCAAGGCCATTGGGTTAGGCCCAGACTCAGATGGAGGAATAATATCATTAAAGACCTGAATAACCTTGGAGTAGAGTTTGTTGTTGACACATGATGTACTACAGGGCTTGGTGCTGTCATCCTGGGTCTGCATTCTATCTTTATGCTGATGACACAACATCTTTGATTGCTGATGGTAACCTGTCCAGCCTTGTGATACCAGTCATACACTGGACTGGAGGAGTGGGCGGTATCAAATTGATTAAGCTTAAATGAGTCCAAATCCCAGAATATAATTTTCTCCCTTAGAGATTGTAGTTCTTGTCAACAAACTCTGGATGAAACCATAGCTTTTCTTGGTATCATCCTGGATGCGGGATTGACCTGGCAGTTACATGTTGAGGAGCTCTCGTCCAAATTACCAAGGTGCATATTTCTAATACGACATTTGTCCACCTCAGTTTCGGCTTGTACACTCAGAAGTGCATATTTTGGATGCCCACTGTTTGTTTAAATGGGACCACTCTGCCCTTGCAATACAACGCAGATGTATAAGAGTGTTGGCTAATCTGGGCTATAGAGAATGCTGCAGATTACAATTCGGAAAACTGAGAATTCTTATCCTGCGTTGTGCTTATATTCTTCTTTGTCAGGGAAAACCTTGGGAAGTTTATGATTCATGCTGATGTTCACTCGCACTGCACTAGGACCAACGGCTCCTTGGTGCAGTGGTATCAGAGTTTTTACAGATCCCGTAATCGCAAATCTTATTATGGGATACAGTTTTTCAATGTGTTGCTTGTCTGCGTTAAGGATCTGCCCCTTACTGCATTCAATTTAATTAAAAACGCCTTTTACTCCATGTTAAATGTCCAACTCGTGTATCACAGTTTTCGTCTTCCTTAATTCATATGTTCAAATGTATGTCCCAAACAAATCAGTTGTTAAAGCAGTCTTATCTGATCATAATGCTGTTTTGTGTGAAGTTACAATGCTTCCTTTAAAAAAACCATTCAAATATAAGCTGGGTAGAATATTTAGTGCTTCAAACTATAATAGGTTTTACCAGCAATGCAATATTAATGTTTGGGAAAATGTTCTGTTCTCACATGACCATGTTGGTGAATTTCATAACAGTTTAATGAATATCTTCCACATCATTCTTCCAGTAAGGACTATTAAAATACGAGACAGAAAACCTTGGTTTTCTGCTGGGTTGAAGGTGTCTTCTAGAAACCTAAGAAGTCTCCATTATATGAGAAAATTTACAAATGATCGTCACTTTCACAATTACTTTAATAATTACCGATCAATTTATAGAAGACTTATAAAACTGGCTAAAAATTCTTATTATCGTCTTGCAAATGCAGCAAATAGGCAAAAAGAGAGTTGGTCAATTATTGTGAATGACATACGCAAAACAAACCATTTTTCTGTGACTATTGGGGATAATGAGTTAGACCCAAACCTAATAAATAAATTTTATTGTTCGGTGGCTGAAAAACCTAACAAAGAATATAGTTCCTGATGTTGACCCACTTAGCTTTCTCTCCACTCACACTGGTGTCAATAATTTATTTTATTTCGCTCCTACTGATTTGGAGGAGTTGAAGAGAGTGATACTAGATATTAAGAATAAAAGAAGCTCTTGGGAGGATGCATTTTCCATAAGACTGTTCCTTAATATTCCAGATCATGTATTGAATATTTTAGTCCAATCAATAAACAAGTCATGGGAATCTGGTGTCTTTTCTTCTTCTCTAAATTTAGCAAAGGTTGTTCCTCTTCAATCAAATTTTAGACCCATATCACTACTAATTATCGAAGATTGTAGAGAAACTGGTAAAGACTAAAGTAATTTCATTTTTTCATTTACATAACCTGTTAACCCCTATTCAATATGGCTTCCGGGAGCATCGTAATACAAATGATGCCATTTTTCGTTTTTTTGGAGGGCCTTTATTCTGGTATCAATACTGGAGGGGCAAATGCAGCAGCTTTTTGTAATCTATCAAAAGCTTTTGATTGTGTTAGTCATCGGATTCTGCTGCAGAAGCTCAATCACTATGGTTTTAGGGATGTGGCACCGTCTTGGTTTGATTCCTATTTATCTGATCGTTGTCAGAAGGTTTGTGTAGGATCATTTCAATCTGAAGTTTTAAAAAATAAATGGAGGGTTCCACAGGGTTCAGTTCTGGGACCACTTCTGTTCCTAATTTTTATAAATGACCTTGCTTGGCTTAATATTTCCGGGAGATTTATTATATTTGCAGATGACACGACCATTCTATGGCTTTGTGCTGACCATTTGAGCCTGAAACAAGCAATTTTCTCGGATCTTCAAAGACTCAAATCTTCTTCTTTTGAACTTGACTAAGACCAATGTCGTATCATTTAGATGCAACCTGGAGCATCCTACAGTCAATAGTATGATGATTGAGTGTCATCCCGAATCAAAATTTGGAGGAGTTGTAATTGGCAGTGAGTTGTGCTTTATGCCTCATGTGTTGTCCCTTTCTAAAAAAATTGCATCTGCTTGCTTTGCAGTTAAAATAACTGCCATTGAACTTGGACACTCATTGGCAAAAACTGTATATTTTGCCCTAATTGAATCGAGACTGAGATATGGGATAGGCTTTTGTAGCCAGTATCTTATGGACTCTCTTTTTGTTCTTCAGAAGCATATCTGTGGAGTAGAAAACAAGGACCACTGTAGGCCATTGTTTAAAAAGGAGAAGATCTTGACTCTTTATGGTCTATTTATTTTAGAAACGCTAACTCTCATTCATAAAAATAAACAGAATTTTACCTCGCAAAATCCATCTTATGTAACTCGTAATGTCACTAATTTAATGTTACCAATACCCCACTCCACCGTGATTAAAAAGTCAATCATATACGAAAGCATTAAAATCTTCAAACATCTTCCAAGGCATTTAACATTTCTCCCTTCTCTGAAACTGTTTAGGAAGAAAGTCCAGAATGTGCTAGTAGGTGAAGCATATTATAGTCTGAATGAATTTTATTGCGATAACTTTTAATGGTTTTTAATTCTCTGTGTGTATTTTATTAACAAATCATTGTTAGGGTTAAGTTTGTTTCTGTACGTACATATATTTTCATTATTTTAAGTACTGCTTTGTCAATAGATAATAAAGCTTATTTTGACTTTGACTCATTTGAGGATTATCTCCAGTCCAACTTTGCTGACCTCTTGGTCTTGTGTTCAGTGTTGTTCTCAGATGCTTTGTTAGTTTTGAGTATTTTTAAATGTGAATAATTTTTGTTAATCATTTTTATTGTATTTTTCTGGGTATTGCCTTTTATATATTTTGACTTGTTAACACTAATAGATAAATAAATAAATAAATAAATAAATTGGTAGTCAGAGCACGCAGAATAAATAATATGAAACCACGAATCGGTACCGTCAGAAGACCTGGTTCTTGTCCTTATATTTATTTGCCTAAAATATAATTAGGTTTTTTTGATAAAAATCTCGAAAATCTTATGCCCACACGCAATTCAATTCAATTCCTTTCTGCATCCTCTTGAAATTACCCATTAATCACTTCGGGTTACTTCTTAATATTAAATCAATTTAAAAAATATAAATGCAAAAAAAACCTTCTTAACTAGCATCATCTATGGTGGGTGACAACAAACTTTGGTTTTGTTCCTCCAATTGTTCAATTTCTTCAGTCTGTTCGACGGTACGACTCCTTAACGCTTCCAGTTCCGCGTTTTGCATGAAGATTTGATCTTCTAGCGTCAACACCTTGCTTGTCAACTCTGATATTTCAGTCATCGATTCCTCGTACTTTCTCGAAAGCTCGCTGAAGTCCACTTTGGCAAATTCAAGAGTTTCTTGCGTTGCTCTGAGTTGATCGCTGTAAATGAATATTCATGTAGGCAAAAGAAAGCTAAATTGAAATTTTTAAGCTCAACAAACTAAATTACAATTCAAACATACCTCATTGCTCCGAGTTCGTCATTCTTCATTCGCAGCTCATTTATTTCCTGGTGTAATTTCTCATTATCTAACTGCATCTCTTCCATTTTTTGAAGTAACTGTTCTTTTTCCACCCGCATCTCCTCCATCATTTCCTGCTGTAAATCTTTGAAGCTTTGTTCGTTCCGTTTTTCGATTGAACTTTCGGCCCAACCACGCGGTGATTTATCTTGATCGGCCTCCTCTTCACTGCTTAAAACAATTACATCCTGTTTCTTCTCTTGATGTTCAGCTACATCGAACTCCTCGTCGCTACTCGAACTAACTACATCCTGTTTCGCTTCGTGAAGGTCTATACATAACATTCGATTATCTTTTTCGAGCTGCGCCTTGGCCAATGTCAGCTCTCTCACTTCTTCTCGTAGCTTATTCAATTGACGATCTTTGATCTCTATCATGGATTCGTAGTTCTAAAAATAAATATTATTTAATTAATTTTTTGATAGCTAGGCTTAGTAGATATTGTCCACCCTGGATGAACCATTAATATAAAAATACGTTAGTTCTTTCTACGTTATTTTCAAAAAATATATACCTCGTTTCACTTGTTGATACCAGCGTCTTCACCACGAGTGGAAAATGCCACAAGTGCAATACAGAGCCACAGTCGATCTCTTTTTTTCATTATTATTATTATTATAATAATTTTATTTCTTTAAATGTTTAGTTTTAGTAACTGTTCTCTATTTAATCTGTGGCTCAGGTAGGTTTTTCGAATAATTTAAATCTTCCTATTTTTCGTTTACGGATGATGTAAATAACGGTTGTGCGGCAGATCTCTAATATCATTCGCGAAGGTGGCAAACCGCACGGGCAACCTGTGAACGTTTAGAGCGAAAGGACATTACAGTAATCGTTCAGCGAAAGAGAGAAATAAATATTTAGGGCGAGAAAAGCTGATTGGTCAGAAAAGTGGCAGGAGCAGCGATATGAGGAATTCGTGAGACATAGGAGACCGAGAAGGAACGAGAAGGACGCAAGTTGAAAGGCGGAACGGGCGGGAGTTAATTATGTAACCCCTATTGTGGTTACATAATTGAAAGGATCCGCAGGGTCGACTTGGTCGTTGGGCACATCGTTTACAACCTTATGATTTTCAACTAATCCATCGAAAAGGCAAAGTGCATATAGTGCCAGATTTTCTATCTAGGTCCGTACCAGTTTTGACAAAAGATATCGCAGCTGTGGAGGAGTCGTTACCTACTTACTCCAACACTTCTGATAAGTGGGTATGTCGATATGTTGAAAAAGCTGGAAGAAGAACCAGATAAATTTCCTTGTTGGAGAGTTGAAAATGGTAATATTTTTAAATTTGTTAAGACTATCAGTCCCAACTTCCCTGATCAGTCCAGTTCTTGGAGAATAGTTAGGCCGAAATATCATCGAAAAGAAGTCCTGGTTCGCTGTCATGATCTTCCAACTTCCGGTCATGTTGGAATTTTTTAAACATTTTGGAAAATGGCTGAACGTTACTATTGGGCTAAGATAAGAGCAGATGGTGCTAAGTATGTCCGATCCTGTCATATTTGTGCACAAAATAAGGTGGAGCAAAAAGCACCAGCAGGTTTATTGAATAATCGACCCGATATTCGGGAACCTTGGCAGTTCATCAGTCTAGATTTTGTAGGACCATTACCTCGTTCAAAACAGGGCAATACTCATATCTTGGTAGTTAGGTAGTTACCGACTACTTCAGTAAATATGTCGTTCTCTTTCCTTGCCGTTCTGCTACAGCGAAAACGTTAGTCAAACATATAGAACAGGGCATTTTCTTGGTTTATGGGGCTCCACAGTATCTAACTTGTGATAATGGTACTCAGATGAAATCCAAAGAATTTCAATCTCTTTGTGACAAGTATAAGTGCAAAATTTTCTATACTGCATCTTATTATCCTCGTGCTGATCATACCGAACGTGTCAAAAGCATGTTGCGATCTTATGTCAACTAAAACGATCATCGAACTTGGGAAGATAATCTTCCATGTATTGGTTATGTTATTCGAACATCACGTCACGAAACTACTGGTTATACTCCCTATGTATGTAGTGAACTTTGGGCGGGAACATAAATTTTTTGGGCAAGATTACACCAAAGGAATTCCATCGGCCGAGACGGGAGAATGTCATTCTCGATTTAGATTTTTGAAGGTTTATCATTCCTGTAAGAGCATTTCCTAGCATTTCTGGAAGAATGTAATTTTAGCTCACTATTCGTGGCTTCCGCCGTCATGTTACCATCATAACAAACGAGAACTCGGTCGTTTATTATCTTAGAATTATTCCTTGTATCGAATCACTCGGCATGTTTCCGCCCATCACTACTTGTGACGCAGCATTTAATCTCGAGGGCAAATTGACGAAAATGTTGGAGAGGCCTTTTTCTAGTTTGCTCGTAAGGCGAACGTTTGCTATTGCAGTTAGAAACTACACATTTAGTATTGTGATATAATACAACCCTTTTGCTAGGGGATTTATTGTGTTGTTTCTGTTTGTGTTTTAACACGACCGATTTTTCGGGCTATACATGCTGTATTAGATAAGCATTTTCTCTGGATTTCTTTTTCTATGGCTTGTGAAGCGAGTGAACGCCATGATGCTAACGTTTTTTTTTTGTTTCCATTATTTATAGTGGCTTCCACGTTCGTCATATAAAACCGAGACCGTCGAATCTCTCAGAGTAGCCCTCATATACATAAATTTGAGGTAATTATTTCTATCGTTTTGCCTAAATTAATGATTTGATTGCTTATCTGTGTTACCTTTTTTTTTGTGCAAATATCGTCATTTGTTTTTCTCACGTGTTATCTTATCTACTCTATTTTATCTGATCCGAATTTTTATTTTAATGCAACTTTAATTTTGATCATATGGGGAAGTTTATATATTCTTTTAGGGGTGATTCATACCTATCTTTTTATATTCAAGTTGTCTGAACCTTAATATCTGTTTTATTTGCTTTATTGCATTGCAAGTCCATGGGTTTTTTTGTCTTGGAAAATTTGTTTTATAAAGAAGACGGTATTTATGCAAAAGGGGGGGGGGTCTTGCAATAATTTGGAGTGTGGAAAAACTTAGGCATTATTTAGAGGGAGTTCATTTTAAGGTAATCACAGACCATCATTCACTATTGTGGTTACATAACTTAAAGGATCCACAGGGCCGACTTGGTCGTTGGGCTCTTCGTTTACAACCTTATGATTTTCAACTAGTACATCGAAAAGGCAAAGATCATATAGTGCCAGATTTTCTATCTAGGTCCGTACCAGTTTTGACAGAAGATATCGCAGCTGTGGAGGAGTCGTTACCTTCTTACTCCAACACTTCTGATAAGTGGTATGTCGATATGTTGAAAAAACTGGAAGAACAACCAGATAAATTTCCTTGTTGGAGAGTTGAAAATGGTAATCTTTTCAAATTTGTTAAGACCATAAGTCCCAACTTCCCTGATCAGTCGAGTTCTTGGAGAATAGTTTGGCCGAAAGATCATCGAAAAGAAGTCCTGGTTCGCTGTCATGATCTTCCAACTTCCGGTCATGTTGGAATTTTTTAAACATTTTGGAAAATGGCTGAACGTTACTATTGGCCTAAGATAAGAGCAGATGGTGCTAAGTATGTCCGATCCTATCATATTTGTGCACAAAATAAGGTGGAGCAAAAAGCACCAGCAGGTTTAATGGGTAATCGACCCGATATTCGGGAACCTTGGCAGTTCATCAGTCTAGATTTTGTAGGACCATTACCTCGCTCAAAACAGGGCAATACACATATCTTGGTAGTTACCGACTACTTCAGTATATATGTCGTTCTCTTTCCTTGCCGTTCTGCTACAGCGAAAACGTTAGTCAGACATATAGAACAGGGCATTTTCTTGATTTATGGGGCTCCACAGTATCTAACTTGTGATAATGGTACTCAGATGAAATCCAAAGAATCCCAATCTCTTTGTGATAAGTATAAGGTCAAAATTTTCTATACTGCATCTTATTATCCTCGTGCTGATCATACCGAACGTGTTAAAAGCATGTTGCGATCTTATGTCAACTAAAACGATCATCGAACTTGGGAAGATAATCTTCCATCTATTGGTTATGCTATTCGAACATCACGTCACGAAACTACTGGTTATACTCCCTATCTATGTAGTGAACTTTGGGCGGGAACATAAACTTTTTGGGCAAGATTACACCAAAGGAATTCCATCGGCCGAGACGGGAGAATGTCATTCTCGATTTAGATTTTTGAAGGTTTATCATTCCTGTAAGAGCATTTCCTAGCATTTCTGGAAGAATGTAATTTTAGCTTACTATTCGTGGCTTCCGCCCTCATACCATCATAACAAACGAGAACTCGGTCGTTTATTATTCCTTGTATCGAATCACTCGGCATGTTTCCGCCCATCACTACTTGTGACGCAGCATTTAATCTCGAAGGCAAATTGACGAAAATGTTGGAGAGGCCTTTTTCTAGTTTGCTCGTAAGGCGAACGTTTGCCATTGCAGTTAGAAACTACACATTTAGTATTGTGATATAATACAACCCTTTTGCTAGGGGATTTATTGTGTTGTTTCTGTTTGTGTTTTAACACGACCGATTTTTCGGGCTCTATATGCTGTATTAGATAAGCATTTTATCTGGATTTCTTTTTCTATGGCCTGTGAAGCGAGTGAACGCCATGATGCTAACGTTTTTTTTTTGTTTCCATTATTTATAGTGGCTTCCACGTTCGTCATGTAAAACCGAGACCGTCGAATCTCTCAGAGTAGCCCTCATATACATAAATTTGAGGTAATTATTGCTATCGTTTTGCCTAAATTAATGATTTGATTGCTTATCTGTGTTACCTTTTTTTTTTGTGCAAATATCGCCATTTGTTTTTCTCACTCCATTTTATCTGATACGAATTTTTATTTTAATGCAACTTTAATTTTGATCATATGGGGAAGTTTATATATTCTTTTAGGGGTGGTTCATACCTATCTTTTTATTTTCAAGTTGTCTGAACCTTAATATCTGTTTTATTTGCTTTATTGCATTGCAAGTCCATGGGTTTTTTGTCTTGGAAAATTTGTTTTTATAAAGAAGACGTTTTTTTTCTAAAAGGGGGGGGGGGGGGGTGTCTTGCAGTAATTTGGAGTGTGGAAAAACTTAGGCATTATTTAGAGAGAGTTCATTTTAAGGTAATCACAGACCATCATTCACTATTGTGGTTACATAATTTAAAGGATCCACAGGGTCGACTTGGTCGTTGGGCTCTTCGTTTACAACCTTATGATTTTCAACTAGTACATCGAAAAGGCAAAGATCATATAGTGGCAGATTTTCTATCTAGGTCCGTACCAATTTTGACAGAAGATATCGCAGCCGTGGAGGATTCTTTACCTTCTTACTCCAACACTTCTGATAAGTGGTATGTAGATATGTTGAAAAAGCTGGAAGAACATCCAGATAAATTTCCTCGTTGGAGACTTGAAAATGGTAATATTTTTAAATTTGTTAAGACTATGGCCTAAGATGAGAGCAGATGTTGCTAAGTATATCTGATTCTGTCATATTTATGCTCAAAAGTCGCGATAACACGTGTTGCTTTATAGGTTCCCAACAATTGCCTATATTTAGTAGAAATAGTAAAAGTAAATTTTTGAAAATGGTGTCTGTGAATCAGTGAGTCTTTTTGTGTGGATATAGTGTTTTGTTTTTCTCAGAAACAGTAAATTTTGGAACTTATACATCGATTTGTACTGTGTTTAATTGGCGCCAAGACTCTTGTTTATATTCTTGTGTAGCAGCTACGTTCCAAATTACACCTTTGATGCACAAACTTTTTTGATTATTTTAATATATATTTATGAACTTTTGCACGTTGTACGTTATCTTATGTCCGATTCTTGGAAATATTTGTTTTTATTGGTATTAATTATGTTTCTTTTTTGGTGCAACACACTGGGTATATTGTAATATTTTAATCACTTTTTGCAATGGGTGATCTTAAGTGCTGCAGAAACAAATCTTTTAATAATTGGGTTTGTATAGTATGTAAAAACATTTTCCACCAAAGCTGTTGGAAAAGAACAAAATATTATGATGTAATAGACAATAATTTAATCTGTTGTTCAAAGGCTTGTAGAGAGGTTATGTGTAATGATGAAGATGATGATATTTCTCCTATTTCCACATTGACTAGTCTTATAAAGGATTTAAGAACAGAAATTGATGAGAAAAACAGATTTATTGAGCGCCAGAAGCGAAATTCTTGCTCACTGGTTTCTGAGGTAGCAGATATTGAGGCTGGTTTGGCAAAACAAATTGAAGACCTAAAACTACAAATATCAGATCTGCTCAATACGAATGAGGAACAATTCAACATTATTCAAGCTTTACAGATACTCAGACCATCATGGTAATGCAAAGCTCGGCAACTCAAACTATGATATCAAGAACGTCAAAACCAACACAGACTGATTCTGTCTCTAGTAATTTAAAATGTTTAAACTGCCCTGTAGAATGCGATTCACCGTCTAGGCCTGCACCTTTACTGTCGTTTGCCACAAGGGAATGTCAGACTAGTGTCAGCATGCAGGTGCTATCGAACTCCCATACTCTTGATGATGAGCTCGAAGTTGCGCTTCTTATTTACAATATGATGCGTATTCAGGTTCCTAGATCTACCCAGACGGAGCCCGATATCAAATACGGTATGAGTCTTGCTGATGAGTTAGCGACTCATGATCTTATGGGAAGAAATCTTCTAACCTCTGAAAGTTCTGAAACTTCTGATTGTCTTTCAAGCGAAGCCCACCTGCCGATTACAAGTTATGGAGATATGGCAGCACAGAATAGCCCTCAGTATGGCGAAGTCCCAACGCCGCAGCTCCCGGATGTTATGGGTATTGAAAATACTCACCTGCTCATGCCAATTGTCAATAGCAGTGTTTTGGTGTTTGGTGATCGCAGTGCAAGAGGTGTAGCTTCTGGTGTGACACTCTCCTTGAATTCAGGGACCTACATTGTATATGGAGAATCTCATCCTAATTATTCTTTGGTGCAAATGGCAAACCGAATATTTCAACTAACAACTAATTATGGTACTGCTGATAACATTATTGTGTGTTTGGATCTGCGTGTCGCAAAGTTTGACCGTTACTCTTTGTATAAATTACTTACTCTTGGAAAATGTACAAACCTTACTTTAAGTTTGACTTATAACAAATTTTGCGAGTTTACATACACACATTTTGTTACATTATGTAGCCAATTTCTTGATAAGCAAAGAGCTTCAATAAGAATTTTTGGCAATAATATATTATATGGTAGATTCAGGCTTAATAAAAAAGCTCTCTGTGTTTGTCTGTAGTTAGCGCTAGTAACGCATTAAGAAATGTATTTGTACTGTCTCCGGTTATCGGAAACATAAGTATTCCCGTGACTGTTGAAACCAACATTTGTTTGTCTGTGGACTCGGACCACAATAAAGTCTTAAGTCCTTCTCCTGCTGCTATTGACCATTTAACTTTTCCGATAACCATGACACATATAGATCTCACATTGGAAATTTTCTGATTTCTTATCAGAACACCAGGGGAATTAAAACTAAACTTACCTCTTTAAAAATGTCAATGTTACTAAATGATTCTGATATTATTGCTCTGACAGAAACTTGGTTAAATTGTTCCATTCACAATCAAGAATTTAATAGCACCTCTAGAAATATATTCAGAAAAGACAGAGACTATACTTTGACACATAAAAAACAAGGTGGAGGAGTTCTTTTGGCGGTTAGAAAGCAATATAGTACTGACATATGTGATATTTTTGATAGGGATTTGGAGGCGCTCTGTGTGAGGTTGTGTCTGGGATTAGGTAGATGCTTGTATGTCGTTGTTGTTTATATTGCTCCTGGTTCTGAGGTTGACACTTACCGTAGATTTTATCAATGTATTGAGTCTAACTTGTTGAACTATGATTGTATAATACTAGGAGATTTTAACTTGCGTGACCTTGTGTATACTAATATGCATAAGGAGCCTATTTGTGATTTTAATAATTTTTTAGCTTTTACAAACTTTATGCAATGTAATAATATTTTAAATGTGAATAATGTGATGTTAGACTTAGTGATTTGCAGTCCGCGCCTATATTACTGCGAGGTGATAACTGAGACGGAACCATTACTGCCCATTGACAATCACCATCCTCCATTGTTGATCAATTTAAACTTAACAACTAAGGAAACTTACGTTAAATACACACCTAATTTTAAGTACAATTTTAAAAAGGCCAACTTTTTGTTGATGCGTGAGCTATTTCTCAAACAAACGTGGGACAGTTTGCTTGCATGCAGGAGTATCAATGATGCAGTAACTGTTTTTTACCAGATACTTGAAGATATTTTTAAAAAATATGTCCCGTTGTCTAGACAGATTGGTAGAGTTTTTCCTGTTTGGTATAATGCAGACATTATTAGGCTTGTTAGAACTAAGGAACAATTATTTAAACGGTATAAGAGAACTAAAATAAATTACTGGTTTACGAGGTATATTGAAGTTAGGCGCAAACTGAAGTATGCTATAAATTCGAACTACAAGGAGTACATGTCGGAGGTTCAAGCTGCCTTGGCTTCTAATCCCAAATATTTTTGGAGTTTTATCAAGAGTCATAGAAATGAATCCGAGATTCCTGTAACTTTGAATTACAAAAACATATCTTACACAGGATCTCAAAACATTGCTAACATTTTTGCTGCCTACTTTGGTGATGTTTTTTCTAATCCTGAATCTCTTCCTTGGAAGCCCAATGTTTGTTTTGATTATTTTTGCTACGACCCCATTTTGGAGAGTGATGTTTTCAGTGCACTAAATGGGTTAAAGGGAAATAGGGCTATTGGCTTTGATGGTGTTCCGGGATATATTTTGAAGGGCTATGGTGACCTACTAACCCGACCATTGACGTTTATATTTGATCTTTGTCTTAAGACATCAACCTTCCCCAGTGAATGGAAGGTTAGTAAAATAATTCCCGTTTTTAAGGGTGGTTTAAAGCGGGAGGTGGTAAACTATAGACCAATTTCCATTCTTAATTCTATTTCTAAGGTATTTGAAATTATTCTTTTCAATAGACTGTACGAGGATATTAGACATCATATCTCTGAGCAGCAGCATGGTTTCCCACCCCAAAAATCTACTTTGACGAATTTAGTGATTTTCTCTCAGTATATCCATACTTCACTAAACAAAAAGTCTCAAGTTGATGTTATATTTACCGACTTCCAGAAGGCTTTTGACAGGGTTAAGCATACTGTAGTGGTTAAGGCCCTTCAGCGAATGAATGTAGCACCGGCTCTCACTATGTTGTTGATGTCCTACTTGGCACAGAGGCAAAATATTGTAGAAATTAGTGGCTTTAGGTCGAATCCTTATCCTAGTCATTCAGGGGTTCCTCAAGGGTCAAATCTGGGACCATTACTTTTTGTTGCTGCAATAAATGACATCTGCAAGTCATGCAAGTATTCTACTGCCCTTTTGTTTGCTGATGACTTTAAAATGTTCTTGGAAATTGATGGACCTGGCAGCGGGTGCGAACTCTTACAGGATGATCTTAATAGGGTGATTAAGTGGTGTGCGGAATATGGTTTTGCTCTCAATACACAGAAATGCGCCTCCATGAGTTTTACACTGAACAAGAATGTTCATAGACATGTATACAGTGTTGATGGTTTGCCTCTGTGTGCTGCCTCTAACCATAAAGACCTGGGGGTAATGTTTGACGCTGGTTTAGCATTTTCTGATCATATTGCTGCTAGGGTTAAGGAAGCACATGGTATCTTGGGGTATGTTATTAGGACAACAAAGAATTTTAGCCTACGTGTATGTGTTAGGTTGTTTGAAAGTCTCGTGTTGCCAAAACTAGAATATGGTTCTGTTATATGGTCCCCACAATATGATACTTGGGTTAACTGTATTGAACGTTGTAACAGTTCGATTTTGCCAATTTTAAAATTTCATTTATATGCCGCATTTAGGGAAAAAACTATGCTGTATTTTGCACTCATCGGTTTATTAATTCTGAATTTAATAATTCGCTTGAAATTGCCTCTTTTCTCAATGTACAATTACCTATATTTTAAGTATAGATTAGCTATATATTCGTATTAGCTTTTAGAATCCATTGTGATTATATATTTTAGTTGCTAAAGCGAGGTATGTATCTTATTATTAAAATAACTTGGCTTGATTTGCATTATATTATCGTAAACAGCCAGCGAGTCGATTTACATTTCTAAAGAATTCTGTTAGCCTGCAAATACGCTGCATTTGACTTATTGAACCATAATTTAATTTCAGTTTGAATATTCTATTACCTTTTGAGAACCCTAGGTTGATGTTCCGGAGATCGTTTTTGGACCTCTGCTTTAAATATATTTCTCGTTTTGTACGGCCGACTAGTTTTTGTGTGGTTCATGCCAAATAATAGAGATGGGCTAGGTATCGCGCGTTTGTCATTCTCGATTTAGATTTTTGAAGGTTTATTATTTCTGTTAGAGCATTTCCTAGCCTTTCTGGAAGAATGTAATTTTAACTCACTATTCTTGGCTTCCGCCGTCATTTATCATGATAATAAGCGAGAATTAAGGCGTCTATTTTCTTAGAATTATTCCTTGTATCGAATCACTCGTCAAGTTTTCAGCCCATTACTACTTGTGTCGCCGTATTTAATTTAAGGCAAATTGACGGAAGACGGAACGTTGGAGAGGTCTTTTCTAGTTTGCTCGCCTGGGGAACGTTTGCCAGTATAGCGAGAAACTGCACGTTTTGAGTATTGTGATACAATACAATCCTTTAATAGGGGATTTATTGTGTAGTTTCTGTTTGTGTTTTAACACGACCGATTTTTCGGGCTCTACATGCTGTACTAGCGGCTTCCACGTTCGTCCCATAAGACCGAGACCGTCGAATCTCCTCTAATACACCCTAAAGTCCGAGTGAGGGTTCTTCTGCTGGGCCAGCAGTTTACGTGATGAACCAATTTCTTCTACTGGGCAGCAATTTACGTGATGAACCAATTTCTTTTGCTGGGCAGAAGTTTACTTGATGAACCAATTTCTCCTGCTGGGCCAGAACTTCTTCTGCTGGGCCAGGTTTACTTGATGAACCAATTTCTTCTGCTGGGCCAGAAATTTAATGAAAGGCCGGAAGCAGGTCCACAACTTTTTTTCCTTGGAAGGCTGACGAAGGGCCTTAACTTGTGGTTCCCGAACTAGAGGCCATCGACAGAGTTCGACGACGGGATTTGGGTATAAGTTTTGTGTCTTATGTTTACTCTTTGTTTGCTTTTATAGATAAATCAAACATTGAATTGAGGTAGCTCATTGATTTTAATTAATTTAAATTTACATTTATTCACTGGTTTATCGGACCAGTTAATCTAATTGCTTTGAGTTGTTTTCTCATTTTAAAAGTTAAGTGCTGGCTGGATAATTTCATTCTTTTCATTAATTAGTCGGCAGATATAACCGGTCTGAATTTTATCTTTTTATCATATGAATCAAGCTAACCATAGTTTTAATCTGATCTGGTGCTTTTATTAACTTCTCAAGTTTTTTTTTTGATCTAATCATTGTGTCCGCTCATTGCGGCATATCACCATCAGTGCAGCTATTAGCGCACGCATACCTAGTTGTAAGAAGCTTAGTCTGCGTCAAGTGATCACTTTGATAAGTAGTGCTTAGTGCATTTAGTGATAAGGCATATAGAACCGAGATTTTCCAACTGAATTGGTCTCTGTACGTACAATCTTCATATTGTACTCTGTTTATTTTATTAATTACTTTAAGTCATTTAACATTCTTTTGTCTACTCAACCACATTTTTTTTTTTAATATAACCATTTTCTCCAGATAGATTGTTGCTGTGTTTGCAAAAAAAAAAAGATTTAGTAGCAAATATAGTTCAATTATAAAAAAAACGTGTTGCAACGTATACAAAGAAAGTTTCTAAAATACTTATATTTTAAAAGGTTTGGTTACTACCCAGAAAGAGGCTTTGATAATTGGACTCTGCTTCATATGTTTGAGTGTTTATCTATGGAAAACAGAAGGGTAAAAACATGTCTGATATTTCTTTTTAAGATTATTAGTAATAAGGTGGACTGTCCCAAGATTTTATCGGAAATTAAATTTTCATTTGGCGCCGGAAGTACTAGATCAATAAATTGTTTCTACCTGGATTTCCCTCGCACTAATACCTTTAAGGCTTCACCTATATATAAAATGTGCTCATTATTCAATAAATATTCCTCTGATATTGATATTTACCAAGTTTCTCTGAATCAATTCAAAATTATGATTACTAATAGGCTTTATGAACATCAATCTGCAATGTTACCGTAGAACTGTGATTTGAATGACTGTCGTTTTATCTTCTTGTAGTAAGTTTTTTAGTTATGTATCGTTACATTTGTAAGTTAAATATTGTTTGTTCTTGCTGTTGGGTGTTTTTATATTGTTTTTGATGTACTATTGTATCTGCTATGTGTTAAGTTTGGTATCTGTAATTGGCAATCATTGCTGTTGATACTGTAAGAAATAAATAAATAAATAAATAAAATAAGGTGGAGCAAAAAGCACCAGCAGTTTTAATGGGTAATCGACCTGATATTCGGGAACCTTGGCAGTCCATCAGATTAGATTTTGTAGGACCATTACCATTAATTACCATTGATTTTTATGGTCGTAACGTTGTAAGATTATAATATACTAAGTGGTGTAAAACCAGCATGTACCTAAAAAGTGTGTGTTATTTTTAATAAGTATGTTAATTGCATGTTTCTAAATCTGTGTACAAACTATGTGACAATGGTATAAAACTAAGTAAGTTTTTTTTCGTAATATATAAACTAAAACTAGCTTGAATTCTCACAAGGGTCCAGGTCCCGATAATATTCATCCTATCTTTCTTAAAATTTGCTCCTTTATACTCGCAAGGCCTCTACATTTTATTTTTAATAAATCATTGGAAAGTGGAATTTTTCCTAAATTTTGGAAAACAAGTTTTGTTGTCCCAATAAATAAATATGGAGACAAGACCTACATAAAAACTTACCGACCCATATGTATCATCAATACCATCCCAAAAATGTTAGAAAATTTTGTTACTAAATATCTAAGTTTAGGTACTACTGTCTCCGGAAATCATCAATCAGCAGTTTGGGTTCTGTGCGAGAAGAAATACTGAACTAAATCTCCTCAGTTATTCGCAGTTTATATTAGGGGCCTTGGAGATTTGTGAGGAAGTCCATTCCATCTATATGGCTTCTCCAAGGCCATTGATAAGGTTCCGCACAGTATACTGATAAACAAACTTAAAA
This sequence comes from Pissodes strobi, assembly GCA_016904865.1. Lineage (NCBI taxonomy): Eukaryota > Metazoa > Arthropoda > Insecta > Coleoptera > Curculionidae > Pissodes > Pissodes strobi. Next base: position 14,612 of record MU185844.1, on the reverse strand, counting down.
CGTTGGGTATAAATGGACCCCTGCGAACAGGACCCAAATTGTAAAAATTAACAATTTTTATCTAATGTCCCACACTGGACCGCTTCTTTTTAATGTTTTTATCAATGATATCTCACAGTACTTCTGGTCCTCGGAGTTCCTTCTGTTTGCAGATGATCTAAAAATATATATATATTAAAGACTGCATTGCTCTGCAGGAGGATGTCCAAGATTTGAGGCTTGTTGTCGTGATAATGGTATACATGCTAATATTTCTAAGTGCAGTCTCATGATATGTTCCTATGGTAATTCATTGATCATGCAAGTCTACCATCAGTTGAAAGCGTAAAGGATCTGAGAATTATTCTCGATGATAGAATATCATTTGTTCCTCACATAGATAAATCACTGGGAATGTTGGTATTCATTAGACGAAACACTTCTGACTTTGCTACCGTGCATTCCATTAAAATTCTATATTGCAGTCTTGTTAGAAGCCTTTTGGACTATGCTGCCTCAATGTGGGACCCTCAATATGCTTTCTACATTGGCAGGATTGAGCGTGTACAGAAGAAATGTATGCATTATATTCATTCTAAATTCTTTAGAGACAGTGAATATAGCTACGATGAAATGTGTCAGAGGCTAAATCTGTCATCACTTCAAGGAAGAAGAAACAAAAACGATCTTCTCCTTCTCTTTAAAATTCTTAACTCCCTATCTCACTCCCAACACCTTTTAATGCGAGAATCATATCACGGTAAAAATTCCTCTGTTTCCAGGTCAATGTCTCTTCCTAATCAACATCCTCTCCTAAATGTTTCTGTCCACTTAAGCATTTTGAAATGCAATTATCTCAGGTGAATCTTGTTATATTGTAGCATACCGTTAACATTAACTTACTTTATTTTATTCTGTGAATAGCTTGATTTGACGGAACTCTTCATGCAGACAGGCTCAGAGAAGTAACATCCGTCGTTTTGTTATACGCACTATTTGATAACCTCCACATGCAACAAGTGTGTCGAAGGCTTTATGGAGAATGAAGAAGAGGCCAGGACCCTCAGGTGCATTTTGATATAAACTGCTTAAAATAAATAATATCGACAAGTAAATTTTAAAACTCACTGTTCGCAAATGCGTTCTCTCCCCTTCGACAGCCATCGTCATGTGTTGCTTCAGTTCTTCTATTCGTAGCCTCAGTTCGGAATTTTCCAACACCAAATGGGCCCGGTGGTCACGTAGCTCTTCTAATTCTTCTCGCCTAAAATTCGACAAGTCGTACATTAAGGAGATTTTTTTCGGCAAGTAGTTTCAGTTTTGCAAAAAAAAAAAATGAAAAATCCGACTAAAAATGGCAAACACATGTATTTGTGGGTTTAAAAACATTAAATGTATATCCACTGAGCTCTACTTGACAATATTTACTCCTTTGGTTTTAGATAAGGCAAGATAACTGTGATTTTTACATGTTTTGTGAGCTCACCTCACCCTGTGCGCAATATTAATAAAGAAAACTATTCATTTACCTCTCATCTTCCTCCATATAAGCAGACAAGTTTCGACGAGGGGAGGACAATCGGTTTAGCTTTAGAGTCTTTGGTGGCACGACCTGGGTCACAATTTGGCTAGCAACGGCTGAAAATAACAGGGCATGTTGCGTATCGTCGAACATGTCTAGGGCTGGATTAATGTTTACCTGCAAACAGAGAGAGCATAAAAAAATGTAAAGCAATGAGAGCTCAAATTCAAGAGTTAACTTACAATCATGAAGATATCTTCCTTTCCCTGCAAGGCTTTTTGGAAAAGTTGCGTCAATTTCGATTCTCTGAATGGCGCGGAACAGCAGCCCTTTGCATTTTGTTGCATATCCCTTATACTGCTGATACATCTAAAATTTACAATGGAGCTGCAGTATATGCAAAACGTTTTCATTTGAGAAATATTTAATTGCCACTACTGAAATCAATACTTAAAAAACCTCAAAAACAAGAACGTCTCCGAAGAGAAGGAGTAGGCAGCATATCTCTCTAACTAGATTTACATTCGGATATCAGACAAAATATTCCCTTCAAATCAAATCAAATTATTGTTAAAAGATATAAATCTTAATAACAAAACTTCTAATATATAATGTAGATATAGTTCTATTAATATTGTAAAAATATATCAGATTTCTTCTTGAAAATAAAAGGGCAACATTAAAAGTCGAAAAATCAATATTTAAAAGACTAAACCTATAGGCTGAAGGGACGAGAAGTACTCCTCTATGGGGTAAAAAGTCATAATCAGAAGCAATTCTATAACTCCTTTTTTCAAATTTTACTCCTTAATCTTCCTTATATTAACACTATGATTTCATTTGTCTTTGTGAACACTGGCTAATGGAGTCAGCCATTGACACCTATGGATTACCCGATTATGGTGTTGCAAACTACTTTTGTCTGACACAATCAACCGCAGGCCGTATGCTGATATACTCGAAAAGTAAATACAACACAAGAAGATACATGCCATAGACACTATTTCAGTTGAAAAAAACACTGTCATTTTGTGTGTGTACCGAGCTTCAGATATTTAATTTGAATCTCTTTCAAAAAATCTTGATATACTTTTAAATACACCCATTTTTCTATATAGAGACTAAAACATAGATATTTTATAATAATAATAATAATAATAGTTTATAAAAGGCAAGTACAACAATTCCATTTTTACTTAAATATATTCATAAGAATCATAACAAAGAAGAGAAAAAAATATATAGAATAAAACATACAGTTCAACACAAAAATGCAAACACAAAATGTAACAGAAGACATGTGGTTGCCAAAAGAATCATTAATAATACTAAGTTAGACAAGACATAATAGCTAAAAACCTAGGAGCAGAAAAATCACTAATAAAGTTCAATTACTGAGAAAATTTTTTATTTGATTTTTAAATGATTTCAAGGACAGTTTAAACAAGTCGATGTTCACATGCACCTAAATTATTTCCCTACTCATTCTGGGTACCGGAGAATTTAATGCATAGTTGGTTCGATGGAAGGATTCATTAAAGAGACCGAAGAACCTTCTGTGGTACAGAGAAACCTATAGCACCTAGGAGCATCCACCAAAGAGTGAACAATATTATAAAATAGTCCAGATAGGTACGTCTAGTGGACAGCGGCAACAAGTTCATGTGATCCTGTATTACGTCCAATGGGAGGGTCAATTTCCACAAACACAAACCTCAAACAACGTGCATGCACCTTTTCAATCTTATCCTTATAAACCTCATAGCTTGAAGACCCATATTCTAACATAGATAGAATGATAGAGCAGTAGTCTTAAGGCATTGCATACCTCTGAAGTCAGCAACTGTGCACTTAACAAAACCAAGGAGCTTTAAACCACGGCCAGATGCACTGCCAATGTGAAGGTCTAAAACGTAGATTCTGGTCAAATATTATTCCAAGATCTTTCACATGATCTGATCGGGCAAGTATTGTGTCATTTATTGTATAATCATGAACAATATCATTCATTTTCCTTGATCAAGCAATTGATGAACACTTAGTTAAATTGAGCTGCATAAGATTACGATCACACCATTGAGTAGAATTATATACATCATTCTGCAAGGCCACACAGTCAGCCATACTTTCAATAACCTTAAAAATCTTTAAGTCATTAGCATACAAAAGCAACCTTCACTGTCATTGGCAAAATAATTAAAAAGAAGAGGTGCCAAGTGTGCTCCCTGTGGAACTCCAGATGTGTTAGTAGACTCCACACCACCAATTTTCACTATTTGGGTACGATCAAGAACATAACTACCAATCCAAGCAAGAAAGACTCCCATAGACGCCCAATCCGCTCAGTTTGTTTAAAAGAATCTGATGGTTTGCCCTGTCAAAGGCCTTAAAGAGGTCCGTGTATATGGCCTCCAGCAAGACTTGTTCATACATCAACAGATTAGTGACAGTTGAGCGACCGGAGATAAAGCCACGCTGTGCTGTAGAAAAAATATAAATATATATAGGGAATATATTTTTTGAATGCAAATATCTTGCCAAAAATTGAGAACTTTGAGATGCCTCTCTAGTTCTCAACATTTGTTCTATCACTTCTTGTAGAAAAGAGAAATGTAGGTAACCTTCTAAGCATCAGGAAACTCACCTGAAGACAAAGATATATTAAATATTTTGGATAATATTGTGGATAGAATACATTGGCAGTTCTTAAGAAAATAGGGTGGAATACCATCTGGGTCCATTCCCAAACCGCTGCTCATAGAACAAATGGAATTGAAAACATCTAGGGGTGTGACATGCAAAGTACCAAGATGGATTGACCTTACAAGTTATGAGATTGAGGGGTGCAGGGATTGCTAGAGTAAACAGATGAAAAATATAATTTGAAAAGTTCTACAATGTCCTGTGGATTATTGGCCCAAGAATCCCTATACGCCATAGAACTAGGAAAACAGCCCTTTCCATTTTTATTATTGACATAACTCCAGAATGTTTTACTATCCGAGCACATGGCTCCCTCAATGTCTGAAATATATGCATATAGTAGTCTGCATGATGCTCTCAACTCAGAGAATATCACATAGTTCTCAGGGAAATTTGACATTTTACTCTTTTTTTCTAAAAGCAGCTTAGAACTAAAGCAATGAAGAAAATCCTTATTTTTTGCAATTCCTTTGGGTACAAAAATATCAAAACATTCATTAAGAATACTGTAAAAGGTATCCAAAGTACCATTAACATCACTTTCCTTAAAGAGTAAGTTCCAATCAAAATAAGACAGATAATTATTAATGTCAAAGTAACTGCAATTTTTAAAGTCATTGTATGTATTTGTATAGTTATATTGAAACCCATGTACCTGTTCAGGCTTAACGCTGGATGCTAGACATCACATCTAGTAATAGGATGATTAGAGATACGCACTTTCACCCTTGGGCTACTATTAAACACTAGATCCAGCACGTTGCCAGATATATTGGGGAATTAAGTCAGCTGATGTAAATTTAAGTACACCAGCAAGTCCAATAAATTATCTGCATTTTGGTCTGCACAACTCGAGGGCACAGGAACAGTTCCACGATCATCTTCTTTCTTCCAAGAGACACTAGGGAGGTTAAAGTCACCTCACAGTAGGATGTCATCATGGGCATTATTGTCCAGAACACACTCTAGAGAGCTGCAGAAATTCTCGTATATCTCAGAAGCCGGAGGAATATATACACATCCAACAATGAACCTATTGGCTACCGCTTTAATGTAATCATGACAAATACCTGCCCTAATGGAAATCATTAGTCCCCGTCCCCGAGTGCTGCCACTGGTACTGTTTGACCAGTCACACCTGTATAAAGTAAAATTTTCTCCTCAGCCAAGTTTCAGTAAAAAATAGCACATCAAATTCATCAGCTATTGCTGCGGACCTCACATTAAGAAGTTTGTTGTTGATACTTTTTAAATTTTGATAGCAGGCATTAAGGGTCTTGGATGGTTTTGTTTACTTTTTCTGGTTTTGCTGACTGCTGACCCCTTCCGCGAAAATTCTGTCTCCCACGACCAGCATGATAAGATGTAAAAGGCTTCAAAGTTATACCCCCCCCCTCCCCCCCCCCCCCCCCCCCCCCCCCCCCCCCCCAAATACTCCCCCCCCCCCCCCCCCGGCAAGAAAAAAAAAAGCCTCAAAATTTCCCCCCCCCCCCCCCCCCCCCCACAGACCATAATTCACTCTTCATAACCTTGTCCTGTATATTCGGGAAAACACCAATTTTAAATAAAGCGATATGATTGTGCCTCGTGACAAGTTTCTCCAGGCTTAAAAGTGCCAGTCCATTCGCCTCCAGGTGCAGCCTAACCATCTCCACTCTACAATCAGGGTTGAGATTCCCGACATATATCCATTTCCTCTTCGGAGCAGCAAACAGGGCTGTGATATTATTATTAGTGGAATTAGTGCCTCTAATACAGTTTGTACTTCTTGCCACAGTGGATATAGGATCCCTCACGCTAATACTTGGTGGATGTTGTTTGTTTTTAGATACACCTTGGGAAGGAGTTTGTCCTTGGTCTGCAAAGCCTCATGCCCGACACTGGGAGCACTGCCAACATAGTCAATGATAGCATTAGTTGTCCTATTAAGCTTTTCAGAGATCAGTTCTGTCTGGTCTCTTCGGTCAGGCCCATTTGTTATGATACTTTTCGGCAAGATGGCCGACACGAGATCATCGCGTACGCGTTCCGAAGTAAAAAACTTGTGTCAAGCTTGTAAAAAAGTCGCTATAAATAGTGTAAAGTGTTCAAAATGCAAAGATACTTTTCATCCCTCATGCATGGTGCAAGCAGCAGAAGCAAAGAATCCTGCATGCCGCCACGAGACTGAATTACCTGATGATGACAAGAATCAAGAAAATGACGATAGTACGTCTAGAAATATATTTGAGCTAGAAAATCGGCTTTTGAAAAGATTACTCAAGGAAATGGAATCCAGAAACGAAACTTTGAATGAAAACTGCACTCTCTTGAGAGACAAGGTTATTTTAGAACAAAGGCTCGAAAACAATAGATCTTCAATCCAACAAAAAAACGTAAACATGGACAAATTGACGACGATGTTTTCCTTGCGTCACAGGCAACACAAGTCACTATTCGACCTGAAACCTATGCAACCCGGGTTTCATCTGACATAACCAACAATTACAGTGGATACTCTAAAACTATTAACAAAAACAAACACGAGGGCGGATCACAAAATATTGTGAGCAAAGATCATCACGGAGGACGTATTCGAGGCTCAGACGTGCAAAAGGCTGTCGATGGGGCCCAAACAATCGCCAAACTGCACGAAATACATCAGTTGTGTGATAATTCGACACCAAAAAATGATGGTTGGGAGCAGGTTCGAAATAGGCGTTCCCGTAGATTTGTTGTCGGGGGTAATCATGAAAACAAGGAAATACAGACAGTACCGAAGCTTACATCTCTTCATGTTACCAGGCTTGATCCTAGAACGAGATCTGAGGATTTAACAAGGCTGTTGCAGGAAAAGTTTCCAGAGGTGCAATGTGACGAGCATCTATCTAAACATCCGGACTTGTATAAATCTATGAAAGTGACAATACTACAAGATCACTTTCGAGATGTATGGAAACGTGAAGTGTGGCCTAGTGGGGCTTTGGTCTCACGATTTTTTGTAAAAAAAAGGGTACCGCTACAATGAGAGACTCAAGTGGACCCTCCTCATCAACATCTGTAATAAAAAAGGAGTCGCACACTGTATATAGGGGGGCAGACCCTTGTCCCAATCAACTGTCCGTACTGCACCTAAACATTCAGTGCTTGCGAAACAAGGTAAACGAAATTGACGCCAAACAATTCTAGTTTGGTTGGCTGTGTTTTTCTGAACATTGGATGCTGGAGGATGAGTTGAAGTTTATACATCTGGACAACTACCATCTGATAAGACAGTTTTTGCAGGTCGAATTTTATACATGGCGGAGTGGCAATATTCGCCAGAACAGAGTTTTTAGACTTATGTACACAAAAGTCAGACATTACTGACCTATCTGTAGAACTACATTGTGAAGTTTGTGCAGTGGAGGTATCTAAATTTAACTTACTTATAGTGACAGTCTATAGATCACCAAAAGGGGATTTCAGTGTTTTTATGGAAGTAATTGATAGAATTGTAGCTAAAATCTCTATGCTAAATGTCGATGTTATCTTGAACGGAGACTTCAATGTTAATTTTAATAATGTGTCAGATAGAAGGCTTGCTGCTCTCTTGGACGTGCTAGCTTGCTCTTTTCTTTATCCCACGATTTATGATAATACTAGGCAAAAAGCCTGCATTGATAACATAATCACAAATATAATATCAAATTTTGAAACCCAAGTGATCAATGCTCCTCTGTCCGATCACTGTGGAGTGGCTATGGTGTTTTCAGTAGTTAAGCAGCCTGTGCTTGCGAAAGAGTCTGTCATGACCAGGCCGATTACTCAGAAGGGCCTTTTTTTGCTTAATACATTGGTGAAAGATTTAGATTGGTCTTTCTTGGAGAACACCGACCTAACTGTTGATGCTAAGTTTGAGGTGTTTTTGAATCGTGTTGTGGAGGTGGTTGAGGCTGCCTTTCCTCTGAGGAATAGACCTTTTGTCAACAGCGACCCGGTCATAATTTGGTTTAATGACGAGCTACGTAAAATGCGGGAAACTTTGGGTTTTCTGACTGACATGTCGAGATCAGGGGACATTCTTGGGATGCCGAACATCGTCCGAGCATTTCGAATCAAGTATAGACGTGCGATCGGGCAGGCTAAGGTGCGGGCAAATGATGATTTTATTGGCGGCTCTTCAAACGGCCCCAGAGCTATGTGGCAGGTTATAGGTAAATACAAAAACAAATCTAAGGAAATTACGTCAACTCACCTATGCCCTAGCGATTTTAATAACTTTTTTGTTGGGGAGGTTGAGAGATTGATCAAAACCATGCCAGTGGCTTCCAGGTCGAGTGCTGAGTATTTTTCTGAGACGATTGCGGGCCCTCAGAACTTTTCGTTTCATGAATTGACTTTTATTCAGGTGAGAGATATCATGTTCAATTTAAAGAACAAGGACAGTAGAGATTTCTATGGTTTTAATACGAAAATTATAAAATGTTTGCAAATGAAATTTATATACCATTAACCCGACTATATAATGAATGCCTGCAGAAGAGTGTATTTCCAAAATGTCTCAAAATCTCCAAAGTAATTCCTGTTCATAAAAAGGGGCCTAAGGATGTTCCTGGAAACTTCAGACCAATTTCCATCATTCCGATCTTTGGGAAAAATTTTTAAAAAGCTCTTAAAAACCAGTTAGTTACCCATTTCGAAAAATGTAATTTGTTTAATGTTAGACAATTTGGTTTCAGAGAGGCACACTCTACTGTCATGGCAATTCACAAGATTATCGAAATTATCAATAGTGGATATGAGGAATGTGGGTATACAGCGTCTTTGTTCTGTGGTCTAACAAAGGCGTTTGACTGTGTCTCCCCCAGCTTACTGATTGCAAAACTGAATACTGATAGCGTGAATCTTCTTGAATCGTATCTCACTGACAGAGAACAATTTGTTTCTTTGAACGGGAATAAGTCTAATACACTACCTGTGAGATTTGGGGTACCGCAGGGGTCTGTGTTGGGACCGGTCCTATTTCTTATTTATATTAACGACATAAAAGTAATGAGTGATAATGGTGAAATTATTTTATTTGCAGACGATACCACGGCTCTGAATGTCCATCGTGACCTGTCAGTTGCGCGGGGATTACTTGGGCAGACAAGGGCAAGCCTAAATGACTGGTTTTCAGCTAATGAGTTATGCCTAAATGACGCAAAAACTAAGGAAATGTATTTTTCACTTAGAGATCTGAGTTAAGTAGATAACAGTGAGAGCGTTCGTTTTCTGGGTGTGTATCTGGATCCCAAGTTGACATGGTGCCATCATACCGAGTTCCTAGCTAAAAAATTGCCAAGTAACATCTTTTTATTGCGGAGTTTATCGGGTCACCTCTCGAAGCCAGTCTTGGTTATTGCCTTCCATGCAATAATACAGGCCTTAATATCTTACTGCCTGTTTAATTGGGGACATGCCTCTTCGGCTTCCAGGATTTTCTCACTTCAGAGAAGAGCTGTCCGTATAGTGGATGGCTTAGGTTACCGGGAGGATTGCCGAGCCGCATTTTCTAGGCTAAATATTTTAACTTTGCCCAGTCTCTAGATTTTTCAATGTCTGATCCACGTTAAATCAAACGAAGACTCCTATATCAGGCATGCCAACGTCCATCGACATGGTACTCGCAACAACATTAATATAGTACCTGATTTTCAGAGACTTAGTAAAACGAAGACTGGAACCAACTATTACGGTCCTAGGGCATTTAACTTGTTGCCACGGGGGATCAGAGAATTGCCTGTTGGCACGTTCAGTAGGGCAGTGAAGGGGTATCTTATAAAAAAAAGTTTTTACTGTCTTGAGGATTATTATTCCTATAATTTTAATTTTAATGATTTTAACCTGTAACTAAGTTGTGACATGTAAATTTTTATTTGTTTTAGGTGTAAGTATTTTATTTTAATTGTAAGTCACTTGTGATTTCATATATTCATGCATCTTACTGAAAAAAAGATAGGGATTTTATTGTTAAAAAAATCTATTCCACATGACGTGTGTAAACATCTTTGTATGTGTTAACATTAATAAATTATTTGATTTGATTTGAATTGTATCAATTCGAGAAAAACAAAGGGCAAAAAAGGGTAATATCTTCTCCAGAGGTTGCTGCTTGCAAGGGAGAACTGGATATTTTACTAGTGCTTAGCAGGGTAAATAATGAGTATGTTCAGGCTTATAGGGCGAAAAAGCGTCAGTCCAACAATCTTCTCGGGGAAGTGAGAGGTGCTCAATATGCAGAGCGAATTAGTAATAGTGAAAATCGATCAAAATGTGTTTGGCAAATTGTTAATGAACTAAATGGTACAAATGGGCATCATATTGACCACACCTCACAGATTTCGGGAAATCCTGAGATAATTTGCTCGAATTTTAATAGATTTATACTTGATGCTGCGCCGAGTCTGATAAATGGTCAAGAACAAATTCGTTTCTCATGTAGAATTCCCTTTAATAGTAAATCGTTCTTCTTGACACCAGATACAGCACATGAGATTATTACAACTATATCCAAATTAAAAAACAAAAAAAGTGCAGGTTACGATGGAGTATCAGCAAATTTACTGAAAAATTGTGCCATAGAGGTTTCCGAGCCTCTATGTCACATACTTAATAATTCATTTAAAATGGGTATTTTTCTAAATGACTTAAAGTTAGCTGTGGTAAAACTTTTATATAAAAAGGGGGACCAATCACTTATTGAAAATTATAGGCCTATTGGTTTATTACCAACATTCTCTAAGATATT